>JAOWBB010002707.1:0-152675 GCA_028565995.1 Ricinus marginatus | reverse complement strand
TTAAATAAATTTGATTTATTACATTAAAATTAATTATTTTTAATTATTTATAATATATATAATATAATATTCATGTATATAAATATATTTATATATGTATCATATAATAATTTATAATGACATACAAGTATATAATGATTTTTATTATAAATTTATAAAGAAATCAATAGAAAGTTCTTGAATAAGTTAGGTGAATAAAGCTTTAGTTTAAGCAAACTTTTTTACAGAAACAAAATAAACCTTTTTCAGAAGTACAATAATTGTACGACAAATATTACATCAAATTTTTTAAAACTATTATTTATAAAATATAATAATTATAAATTGTTCAATATTCCTCTTTGTTATGACCAATTTTTATTCTATGTTAAACACAAAAAATATTGTTATAATAAAATTATATATTATAAAAAATAATACATAAGCATTTTTATCCATGTGCATGGGTATGAAAAGTTTTTATGTATATTGATATATAAATTTTTATTTATGCAGCGAAATTATATTTTGAACACTTTACGTCAATATTGAATACTTTAAGCACTATTTTAAAAATTATCGTACCTTAAGATTATTAAGTCTGAATTAATATGCAAGTGTAAAATTGCTTTAAAAGTTTTGCTGAATCTGGGCCAAAATCATAAGATATTCATTTAAAATTACTTAAATCTTTATGATCAATTCAACTCAATGTTAAATTTACATGACATTTTGAAGACGAGGAGCGGCTTCTTTACAATGTTCCTAAATCTCAGTTTACTAACGAATGCCAAATATACAATCTGTCTTCGGCCCGAAAGCTGTGACAATAGAAACCCAAAACACAGACAAGTCGCATGGAGAAAAATTTGCCTGCATCTCCCGCCTTCATTAGGTGCGGAAATTCAAATAAGGATTAAATTTCAGTATTACCGAAGCTTCGAGTCTGGAGTGGTGCTTAACAAAGCAGAAGAAAAATAAATTATGAAAGAGGCCGAAATATACACTTCAAATTCGCGAAATTGAAATTTTTTTTTACGCTTTCAAAAAATTGCGACTTCTACGGCTCAGGATTTTGCGGGAAGTTTGAAAGGAAGGTGCCCGTAATTTTCGGAATGGGAGAATCTGCCCCGCAGAGTTGCGACAAACGATCTTTTGAAGTTTTAATTTGGTTACGTCACGGTATAAGTCAAATCACACATTCCGACGTGAACCCACCCTCCATCATCCCCATCAAAGACCAAGGACAGGTATTTATTGCTTCATTTTGAATACAACAATACCTGTTCGCCGCTCCTTAGTCGACCAAAAAAAATCTACGTTGTTAGTAAGCTGTCATAAGTAATCATCAAATCGTCATCTCCATTCATCTTCTTATTGTGTAAGAATTTCAAAAAAAAAAACAAATCTGCACCAGGAGAAAATTCGGCAAAAGAAAAGCATCAACGAAATGAACAGAAAATCAAAAACAGTGAATCAGATTCATAAATTCGGCTATTCCTTAATGAGAATGATATAAGAACAAGCTTTTAGTAATTTCAAATATTTGTTTAATATACATATGGGTTCCTAAGATACATATAACGTCTTCACCACCTACCAAATTTTCTCTTGTGTACATTTTCCGACATAAGAAAACATCATTCGCACTAAAAAGCTCATTAATGATTACAGTAGACTTAAAGTCTTTCTTTTTCTTAAATTTCAAATACGAAAGATATATATAAATATATATAACGCAATAATGTAAAAATCATAAAAAAGCATTCTGTTTGTTTCTAATTCAACAAATACGCTAATTTAATCAATGAACAAAATTTATATATATTAATAAAAAATAGCTTTTCAGTTAAAAACTGCAGTTTAAACATTGTAGTCGTGAAGAAATGGATTACATACACATAAACTCAACGTTATTCGATATTGAATGATTAGTGTACGAGGGACAAGCAATGAGAGTAAAAATAATATTAAATTTTAAATATCTTCAAAAGTTCAATATTTCTTTATAAGCATTAAAGGTGGGAATTGCAAAACGAGAAAATATTTGAGGACTGAAATTGAAGGATTTTAATAAGTGATTTCTTTATAGCTCGTTTTTATTTAAAAAAAGAAGCCTTTTTAGGAATATAAAGAAAATTTCGATTGAAATGTATTTAAGCTGCAAAATATATTCGTAATATTTTCTCATAAAAACGCGAAAACCTTTGAGAAAAAAAACTTCTCCATGTTTACCTGCATTTTTTAATATATAAAGTATAAAAAAATCTGACTTTGTAGTGTTAAAAGCTGAAATAAAAGGGAAGTTCTAGATTAAAACAATGCAATTTAGTGCAGAGATGGGTCTGTTACAGGAGCTTTAAAAAATGCTGAATTTCGTATTTAGCGAAAAAATACTATTAAATTAGATTTTGGAAAACTTCAGCAATGAATATTGAGATCTAACCATATAAGAATGATTAAAGTGAGATCCAAATCATTGGGTATGAAATTCAGAAGAAAAGATCTAATTTAACACGTCATCATAAACTCTTATAATTTTCTGCAACAAACTCATCTTTGTAATTTCATGTCATTTAAAGCATACAACGATTTCGCGACTTGACAAGACCAATTTTCTCTCACTTAAACAGTCGAAGAAGCTTTCGCGGTTTTAAAATTTATGACTTATAATTATATATAATGACATTTCTACGTCACCCACGCTTTTGCCCACTTAACAGATTTAAGTAGGATTTCAGTGTATGAAGTTTACATAAACAAGACAGAAAAGGCAAACTAATGAAAGTTGAAAAAAATGAACAAATGAAAAATGAAAGTCGACCATTCAAATGCTTTAAAATATCAGGGAATGTGTCCATTTATACACTTAAAGTTATATTTATAACAGTTGACCAATATCAACAATTAATTATCAGAGCTTTACTGGTCATATATGTGTAAATATATAAGCTTAAATGTTCCAACTATAGTCTGTGTTATTACGGTTTTTGAAGTGGACTTTTCCCAAAAAATTATCGCATTCATAATATTGCTTGCTTTAAAGTGTTTTTTGATCTATGCAAATTTACACTTTTAGCACAATTGTAATTCTGATTATTATTAAAAATTGACGCGATTAAATCTTATTCACGCAACTCCTTATTATAAAGCATCAAATATTTGAACGCATCGCACTGGATAAAATATAAATTTTCAACATCATAAGACATATCAATTTATAATTTTGAAAGTAGCAAATTGTAGAGTTTGAACCCCGGAGAGTTTAAAACGGAATCCCAACTGATCCGACAGACTTTCCATTCAAGCGGAACTATATATTATCGTCAAATATCAAATGAATTAGGAAAATTCCCATTACCAGTGATAAAAGGTTCCACAAATACAATGTCATTTCAATAGACTGTTTTCCGAATCACAATCGAATTAAAATCACGAGAAAGTTCATTTCAGGACCAGTTTGATGCTCTCCCGCTCTCCATTTATTGTTCAGGACTGTTGTCGCATGTGTTTGACGTTTTTACGGCTTGAAACCGTGACCGAAAAAAAAAATGAATAAAAATCCATTGTTGATTCTCAAGTAAATTTTAAACACTGCATAAATCTCCGCTCACCAAATCCCGTTCCGATGTGGACTTTCTTCGGGACCACAGCTTTTGGAAATTAAAGGAAATTCATCTTTGGAGCCCGTATTTAACGGCATTCCTCACATTTCAACCGGAATCCTTTAGAATGTTATCCAGAAAGTTAACATTGCAATTGCCTTCGAAGAAACTTGATATTTAAGGGGAGAAAATTTTAATATTCATGCTTTTCCGCAATGCTATTCGTTTTTGTCCTGTTGACGCTTCCTACTTCCTGGCATCAATATTGTGAAAAATGTTTCCACATGTTTGTGCTTATCAAAAAAGCAAAAGGTTACCTGAGCAACAGTTCAATTCGCGTAATCGCTTAATCGATGGGATCATGATTGAAACTAATATTATATTACGGGGAGAGAAAAAGTAACCTAAATCAGTGGTTGCGCAGAAATACGACGCATGTAACGCAATTAGCAACCTTAAAAAGAAATTTTCCGTAAGAATATTCGAAGATCGCCCTCCTTTGTCGATCATTATCACGAAAATCGGAGCACAATTTTTTTTACTCCTCAAACAGTATCTTCCGGTTAAACATACCATGAAAATTAAGAAAATATTTGAATATTAAGATTCAATAAATTTTTTAAATTTATTTTATTTTGGTATGTTAAATTTAAAAATTTTAAATATCTCATACTGACAATATAAAAATAAGTTTCCTTACACATACATAACACAAAATTACTAATTTCGGATGTGAATTAAAATCTGCAAAAATTTTAAATATCGTCAGAAACGTTTTTTTCAATGAAAATTAATGATTCGTAAATCGAACAAAAAAAATTCGAATGCAACAAAAATATTTTAATATCAAAATTGAAATATTTTAAATTTGACTAAAAAAAATACATATGTTGTGCGTTCCTAATATAATAGTGAACAAAAATAATTTTTTTCAATTGATGTTTCAAATCTATGAATATGAGAATAATAAAATAATTAAACCAAGTAATAATGAAACGTTGATATTAAAAACATGACAAAATCATACTGAGAATGGATTAGTTGCTAAAATTTTAATTTTGAATTAAAATGATTGTTCTATAAATTTTTGTGTGCAAATTTAAAAATTGTTTGATAAGTATACTTTTAGTTATTGATGCTGTGCTTACATCGAATGTGACACTAAAATTCGTAATTTTAGTTACGAGGTTTTTTTTTACTATTAAAATTTTGCAATCGTTTAAAATAAACTTCAATAGTTTGATGTTGTTTGTCATAGCAAAGAATCTATTTGCTATTCAACTTTTATTTAACTTGTCAGAACAACTTTAAATGCGTATAAATTTTTAATCACGAATTTATTTTTACCGTAAAAACATATTTTAATGATTCAAAATATGATTTTTTTTTGTTTTTTCAAATTGTTGATGCTAATTTATCATTTCTTTTCGGATTATCAGTTTTAATTTTTATTAATGCAACATTCTTAAATTTTTTTTAAATAAAAAATAAAAATATTAAATTTAGGTATTGAAATATTTAGCAATTTAGTATGGTTTATTTTAACTGAATTAGTTTAGTTATTCATGGAAAATTTTGAACAGTTTTTCATTTATTCTCAACGGAGTAGTATATTATAGGAGCGTGTAGCTCGGCAAGTAAAGGATAATTCATTATTTTGCCGCGGCAAAATATGAAGACGATTTTTCGTTAGCTCAGAATTTCTAAAAGAAATCTTATATTTAATTAAATTTGAAATAAAAAGATTTTTTCACAAAAGGTAATGTCTTCACGAAAAGTGTATTCTCACCTTAGTATTTCAGCTTAAGGGCAAAATTTTTTGGCTTCTGAAGGCAGAAACTGAAAACCAAAAAAAAAGAAAAATAAAAAATAAAAAGTAAATAAAAATTTATTTCTTTGCTCTTCTTTCTTATGGTTTGGAAAGGCGGTCATAATAACTTGATATTATTTAAATTTAACAGTGATTGAAGGGTAAAAATTAAACTTCGAAGAAAAATTTATATTCCCAAAAGAAAAGTTTCTTTGCTTCCGCTACGCCAAGCAAACCGTTTAAGTTTCCTTTGATTACGGAGAGGAAATTGAAACCCAAAAAGATCGGAGATCCCGTAAAAAGTTTCGAAAAACTTTAAAAATATTGAAGCTGCAGAAAAAAAGAAATGAAAAATTCACCAGATAAATGGCAAAACGTATGGCTCCAATATAAAAAGAAAAATAGTGTGACGCGGGAATTGTCGAACTAGAAGTATGCATAAAAGTATGATTTTATATTTATCGAATGCTGAATATTATCATACATTTCGTTCGAGGCAAAAAATATGACGAAATAGTAAAAATTTGAAGAATTTAGACTCTATTTTTCATTCCTGAATTTTTCCCATTGTCGGTTCGCAGCTCCCGACTCATCCCGATGAGATACAAGCGAAAATCTAATCCCTTAACCTACCTGTGCTAAGAAGTTTGATGTATTTCCGAGGGTCTGAACAGCAAGAAGTCCCTTTAATTTCCAACGATGGCATCCACGCAGTGAATTTGACTTTTGGATTATCCACGATGATTTATTCGCATGTGGATTTTTTTTTTTTGATCGCCAGGCAGCTTTAGCAACTCATACATTAAGGGATAAATTCCTTTGGATGGTCATGACATGGGTCATCTGCAGTAAACATTTTTCGCGGCTTCCCAGTGCCATTTATCGATCTTGTTCTACACATTTACTTGTTTAAAAACAATACACGAAAGTTAGATTGAATAAAATATTAATATATTATTCCTTTTTTTTTCTCAAAATTCAAATTACCTACTTCGGAATTCAAAGTTATCAGCGAAATTCACTTTATTTATCACCCACGAATTGTTATGTTGAGTTTGTTTCCAAACTCTATTATGAATATTTAGTCCTTATATTTCATATCTCACTTTTACTTAGAGAAACCCTTTTGCTGAATATATCGAATTACCAGAGAACAATATAAGTTCCAGAAAATTGTAGTGGAAAGTTAAACCCGGATTATCCGTGGAAAAAGATAAAAATATAAAATATAATTGGATTTTAACCATTATAACTGGGTATTATCCGTAACACCACATTCCAGCTTTGCTACAACCACGACATTCAATTTAGTAACTCATGATTGTGTTTTGTATTTCCGCAATTTTTTTTAAATACGTTTTAAACGACATTACTCTTAGATTGTTATCCCATTTTTCCACAAAGGAAATCCACTAAGGTCTGGGAAAATCCATCTCTTGGATAAACATCAAACGCTTATCTGCAATGGCTTTTTCCTGCGGGATCAGTTCTCTTTTAGTCAATCCTTTTTTAACCTAAATTTGTTTTCTCGCTCAGAAAGGAAACTCGAAGAAAATACAAGGAGTACGTGAAATGCGGTTTCGGAGAACAATAGAGACGATTATCCGTACAAGATGGACAAAGAAAAGAATGATATTTAGTATGACAGAAGAAAAAATGAGCCGGACATTTTACGATTCTAAGATTATAATTAAAAGGGAAGGCAAATGATGGTGATAGAAGCGAAAACAATGGAAAAAAGGACAGCATCATTAATGGACTTCCTCTTTGAAATAAGAACTTGGGAATATTAAAATCGAAGGGAATCTCTTTATGATGAATCTTCTGGTGGTGATTCATATTTGTAACTGGTATGTACACAAAATAAAGTAATATGCATTCAGCCATTTGCGGTCATATCTTTGGCTAACATTGAAGATATTTGTAGAAAAGACAATTTTCTTTTTTAGCACTAATACACGATATTTTTAAAGATGGAAAAATTTATTGGATCTTGCTTCATTTTTCACTCATTTTCACAGGTAGATAATCCTTTACTAACTTTAGAAGGTTTCCT
Organism: Ricinus marginatus; assembly: GCA_028565995.1. Lineage (NCBI taxonomy): Eukaryota > Metazoa > Arthropoda > Insecta > Psocodea > Ricinidae > Ricinus > Ricinus marginatus. The sequence continues at coordinate 145,225 of JAOWBB010002707.1, read as the reverse complement.
TTTAGGATTTTATCCGAAAAACTTTCTGATTTCCATGTTTTTTAAAATAAAGAATCATGCATTCTGCAGCGTATCAATAATTCGGGAATTCTCCTTCCATTTAGGGTTTCCTTTGAGAAACAAAGAATTTTTCGACGGTGAAGCAGCTTAAAATTATGATTTTCTACCACTTTTTTATGTTTAAAAATATGTATGATGAATAAATCAAATCGAATGACCTGATTGAAGGTTTTCCGTATTCGGAAAAAAGATGATTTTGCTCTACATAAACGTCATGTTTAGTTGAAAAATAAAAATCTTTTAAGTTGTCGCGATTCATTTTGCCTGGGCCTATTTATTTAAATTTACAGTATCCTTCCAAAACTTTACAGTTTGGATTAATAATTTCCGCTTCTAATGGATTGACAATTTCGAGTCGAAAATGTACAGGAAGGCAAGAACAGAAATAACGGTTTTATCGTTCCAGACGGAGAGCGATTTTCTAAAACGGACACGAAATCTGCTATTCCCGCTTTGCTTTGCGCCTTGCTGCATGCTGCCGCCTGCACACCCACTGTTAAGCAGGCCTATTGCCCTGCACTGCAAAAGGTTGCACGAAATAATGGCTTTTGCACGGAAAAGACGATTAGAGAAAGAGCAAAAACTTAAGTTTTGGAGCTCTATTGAATTTCCACTGTTTTTTCCCAATTTCACTCCCCGACAAGCCCTGATATTTCACGAAAGATTAGCCGCAGTGCAATTATCTAAATCGTTGCTCGCTGAAAAAGTTTTAGACATACATCTCGCCCGGTAACATTTTTCCCTTTTTTTTCCAAATTAATTGTTTTCATGAAAAACCTACGATTTTAAAGGAAACGTTGTTTTAGCGGAACCTTCTCAGCTGCAAACAACAAGATAAAAGCAGATAAAATTGATAGATTATGAAGGGTTCACCGTTATTGTATATTCCAATCATTGTTTCCAGCAACAAACTCTCGCGTTTTCAACATACCTTTAACGGTATCAAACTCTTTAGATAGCATCGTTTCACAACTTATTTTTTCTTCACTAATTTTAATTTAGTAGATTTTCGGCGGATAAAGTTCACAACACCTGTAGAAATTCATATAAAATTCCGAACTTCTTGCGTTTTAAACGTTCAAGATACATTATTCACATTCGTAAAAGTCTTGATGACTGTATCGCATCAAAATCTAAAAAGGAAAAAGGTTCTTAAAAGCGATAATGTGTCCTGGAAATTTTAACTATGTGGCAAAAGACATAAAAAAAAATAACATGATCATCATTTCTTGATCTAAATCAATTAATTTTAGAAAGTTCGTTTTAGGTGTTATTTATACAATAAATTCTGCAATTTTAAGTTCATTAAGAAACCAATTTTGAACAAAACAACGAAATTCACATAATAATTATGATAAGAGGATTAAAATAAATAAGAAGTAAGAATGAAAACGTGATTTACTCGATTTATAAAATGAAGGAAGAAAAAAATAACCATTTGCTGGTATCTGGATGCGAGTTATTAAACCTTTTTTTTTCCCTTTCTTCCATATTATGGACAAGTTGAAAATTTATGATTGTTGTTAAAACCTTTCCTCAACATCTATGGACGTTTCTTGCAAAATGGTTAGCTTTTAGGGGTTGTCTTCCTTATATCGCAGCATAACTTGAGAAAGAGCGAAGATTTTACTAATTAAGGACGATATGAAAATTATAATGGTGGTAGAAAAAACGAGAATTCTAAAATTTGGAGCAAACTCTAAGCTGGAACATGGTCCACTGAATTTTACAACTCTCCCTTTTTTAGCATTTCAAATGCAATTATAAACCATTCAATAGTTGAAAAATCTCTAGAAAATACTGGGTTTCTCCAATCATTTTTAACATATTGTTAAAACATTAAAATTTGTCCGAAGCAAATGGCGAAATTGAAATATAAGAACAATTTCTTAGCATAACAATTTACAAAAAAGGAAAGTAGACATAATAAAAAAGAAGACGATTGCCTTCGTGGTTTCAGCTAAATGTACATTATCATAATATCACCAAGTTTGGTTAACTTTTTGTATATTTTACCTTATTCATGCTCGTCACCGGCGGTAACGGCTTATGAAAATAAATTTATTGCCAGATCTCGACTGAGTCACTTTCGTCGGTATATTAACTGAAATTTTGAAGGTAAAAGTTATTTCCGGTAAAACTTAACCTAAACCTACCTCCGCAAGCTGTTTTGAAATCGCTGCAGCAGTCTCCGAGCTTCAAGCAAGCGTGGTCGCAGTAACAGGGCTTGTCACTTAAATCCTCGATAATTGCGTTTATTGGAGTTTTTTGAACAACACAAGAGGAATCCCGGCCGGGACAACAGAGTTTCGCCTCTCGACAACTACCGCACAAACAAATACTCACCGAATAGGCTAATACAAGCAGAAATTCCCACATTTTCGCTAAGACAAAAGAAGGCAAAAAAAAATTTTTAACGCGGCGCCAACGTCAAACGATAATGAAAACGAAAAAGAAAGCCCGGGACGTGTAAAATTCAGAACGATTGTTTTTTTCCTTTCTTAATTCGGAATTATTTTCTCGGCTCTTCAGGGAAGAAGGGAAGATATTCTTCTAAAATCTCGTGCTTTTATTGTCAAGAAAGTCGGTGAGTTCGTGCCGCACGACGAGTTCTCGCCACTTCGATGGATCGCCGATCAGCGACAACTCTGAAACCACGAAGACGTGAGACTGACAGTTAAAGAATTTCTCCACCATCGTTACCTATCCAGCAAACGGGTAAACGCGAGAGTCATCTATGAAGCAATTCCGAAAGAACTGTTTCACAAATCATCTCCGTAAAATGCCTGCGGACGCGAGAACGGACTGTTAAAAAATCGAAAACCAACTCCGTAAAATGCCTGCAAAACAAAAAAAAAAAAAAACCGACCATTTAACTAACTTTTTCGCATTCCGTTTCTTGATTTTAAAGTTGTAGTAAATTTTTAACCGTATTGCAAGCATTCGCTCTTTCACTTTTTTTACCTTCTGGTGCGCAGAGAAATCTATCTCGCACAATTAAAATATTTTCGAAGAAGTGCAAGCCTAAAAAGGAAAATGTAACCGTATATTAATGTATCAAAAATCTAGGATCCAGAAATTTGCATTTTTTTTTAGCCTCACATAATGTCTTAAGTTTCATCACTCATTATATTTATGAGAAATTAAAAACTCGCTGTACTGCACTTTCTCTACAATCGTGTTTCCTTTTTTATCCAGAAAAAATTTAATTTGCTTCTTTTTATGTTAATGGTGCATAGAAGGTTCGATTTTCAAACTCACCAATTCCGATATTTTTACTTATTTAATTCGCGACTCATTTGGCATCATTTATTTTACTATTTTAATTTCGAAAATTAAATTATTCTCATTTATTTTGATTTTGTCATTTTATGTATAATACTTCATTTTCCTCAATGAAATTTTTCTTTCTCATCAGTGAAATGGAGTAAAGGAGCCTCAAGATTTATTAAAAAAAATTTTAATTAAATTTAAATACACATAACATTAAAAAATATTTATTCAGTTTTTAAAAATTCTAACTTTATTACCATTTATTTCAGAACTCCTCTTTAACATGTATTATAAGTTAAAAATAGAAATATTTAAATTAGAATAACATTACATATGAGCAGAAAGCAATAAATATAAATACTTAAATATAAACTATAAATAATACTCATATATATAAATGTATATGTAAATAATAAGATTTGCATATAAGACAACTGTGTCATAGGAATAACATGAAATAATGAGAATTATTTTCTTATATGAACATATATTTAAAATATATAAAACAGGCTAACACAATATAAACATAAATTTATCAGTGAGACTGTGGCCAATACTTTTCTGTATAATGTAAAAATTCAAAACAGACTTCTACCATGATTAAAACTATTATCATCCATTCAAGTCTTATGTGATGTCTGTCACTCAACTGTGTTGATAACAATTCCACCAATTCTATACAGTGATTTATTTTTTCATTCATAACCTATAAATTGCAAATTAATTGCTTTATTTTTTTCAGATAAATAATTAAAGTCGTAAAAATACAGTAAAAGGGAATATTATCTTTTCTAGAAAAATTATAATTGTTACAATAAAAATAACTTTTTTATGAAAATTTGATATACTAATGGAATAAACTGAATCAGAATTCAGAAAATGTTTTGTAAAAATTTTGACTTTTGTTAAGATATGTGTAAAAATTAATAACATTTACTAAAAATAATTTCTTGCAGTTTTAACTACAGTAATTCTTTTCAAAAGATCATCAAACATAATTTTTTTATAATTTAATAAGCTGAAAAAATTCTGAATAATTTTGCAAATCATAAAATGTCAAAATCTCACCCTTCATCTCATTTATACACACCTTGGTTCTTCTAGAAATCCAGAAATAATTAAATGTATTTTGGTATAATTTCTCTAGTTCTTCACGATCCCAATAAAAATCAGGGGTATCCAATAAGTCACTGCTTAAATTAATTACATGTCTCAAAGAAAAAAGTTGACCCATTTTTTTTAACACTTGCTCTTGTGTTATTGTTGTAAATTTTCCACTTTTAAGATCCTAATGTGAGAAATTAATTTCAATTTAAAAAGCAGAAAAATATGAACAAACAAAATCTATAAAAACAAAAACCCCTAACTTTCATAATAACCAGTTAATGTATTATCACACATCTACAAGGCATGTAACAACACTTATGGTATAATTCACATGTATAAGATTCTAATAGGATAATTTTGCTATTTTGAAAATATATATGCATGTGTATTTCTTGAAAAACGAAAATTTTTTAAATATAATTTAGGTGAAAATTAATTTGGAATGTATATTAATGCATTTAGTTAATTTTAATATGCTTTAATCAATTATGTATAAATATATTTTAAAATTATTTTTTTTCATTGGAACAAATCAGTTTCAAGAAAATTAATCTAAAATTTATTGATTTATTCTTAATAAACAATTTTCTCAAAATGTTTACCTCTGTTACAGATTCCATGCTTTCTATGTAATTATTTAACACTGATTCATATGCACCTAGAAGAACAGATAATGCCATTGCATTAGAGATGGCAAATTTTTCCAGAGGATCATTTTTATCCATTGGCAAAATAATTTTGCCATTTTTCAGAGCAGTCTTTACACTGAAATCAAAAGTGTCAATTTTATAAAAATTGTCACAAAATTATTAAAAGTTGAATTTTGCTTCAAATTCCCATTTTATAAAAATATTGCTTTCATCAAGATTTTAGTATCTTAGTGGCACTCATGTTAATATTCCTAATAAAGAAAGCCAGTAATTGGTAAAATTCTGAAAATGACTAGGAAAACCTAAAATTTTTTGATTACAATAAGAAGAACAAATCCAATAATAATAAAAATGATGTGATGTAGATTTTCATCTCAAATCTTTATGAATCTAAATAGTATTGTTTGATGTCTGCATTTTCCACATAAATTCTTAAGTTTAAATTATGGATCATAAATCATATGAAAATAATATGATCAATGGTGATCCAATTATTTGGTAATTTTTTAAATAACTTCAAACTTTTTTCAAGTGGAATATTACCTTTCTGGTGAATGAACACATGACAATGTTTCATTTTCATTTTGCACAATATCAGCACTGAAACTATTCTTCTCGAATAATTTCAAAAAGTTAAGGACACGCGATATTTCGTCTTTGTTAAAATTCCAAAAAACTACTGATCCCTCCCTAAAAATAAATATATCCTTCGGTTCTGCTTTATCTTCATTATTTGGGATCATGTGAAGCACGTTGTGAGAATCTGGAATGTAATTTATTAAACTAGCATTTAACTTAAAAAATTAATGAAAACTAAATCCCACAGTCCAAAACCCCTCGAATGAAAACTTAAAATTGGAGAAAAAAAATCATTAAATTTGATACTAAAGATAAAAATAAGGTGTTAATAATCATTGCCTGAATAACAGGAACCAGTACCGAAAATATATTTAGAGTTTTTCCACGTTAAATAAATAATTTACCCCCAAACTCTCCATTGAGATTACCCAGCCCGTAAGTAAGATCATGATTTAATTTGAATAATAAACTATCTAAGTCATATTCTTCAGCTGTGCTAAATGCAGAAACTGTTATTCCTTCGTTTTCAGCGGCAAGAGTTTTCTTTTTTTTGAACGGTCTTTTTTTCAATTGAACACTTGATTTGATTAAATTTGCACTGTAAACACTTCTAACAGGTCCGATGCAAGTTGCACGCTTAATACATCGATTTAAATTATTATCTGGCTGTGACAATTTTATCGAAGAGACAATCTGTTTAATTCCAAGCAAATAACGGAAAATTTTAATATTTAAACTCATTTTTATATGTTTAATCTTATACACTATGTTTTCCTCGATTATTTACGCTGTTTTTTCCATTTATCGCGTGAAGTTTCAAAACATTTTCTGAGAGTTTACAATAAATTAATTTACGTCATAACCAAATTCTAAATATAAGTGATTTCAAAAGTGGACAAAGAGGAAAAGCTCGCAATGATGAAAAGAAGTTTGGAACCTGATTACGAAGCTGTTTTAAGTTTGATCAGGCATTTGAGTAATGAAAGCTTAAGGGAATTCATTAATAATGATGAAAAAGTTGAGGAAATCGTTAAATTTTGCGAACAATGTAAGGATTTGGAAACGGAAAAGGAACTGATTATGGCACAAAACAAATCGTTAGCCGAATATAATCTATCGTTATCTCCGAAATTAGAAAACGGGAAAACAAAGCTCAAAGAGCTCTGTGATTCAGTACAAACTACCTCGAACAGTCTTGAAGAAAAACAGTCACAATTAAGTAAGAACATATCTGTCAAATAATTCCCACTTTTTTTACGTATTTCAGTGGATTATTGACATTCCAGCAATTTGAATTAAGTCACTTACTGAAATGAATCCTAAAATTAAATTTCATCATTTTTGATTTACTCAATTATATGTTATGCAATTCTCTTATCCTAAGTTGACAGCCATAACGTTGCCATTTATGCAAAAATGATTGGTTACAATTATTCAAAATGAGATTGCTCTTTTTACAAATGTGAATCTTTAAAAATTTAATTTTGTCTTTCTTATTTTAGAAAGTCACTCAGGCAATTTAAGTAGTGATACAGTCTTAGCCTTATTACAAACAGCAGCTGCTGAATCAGAGGAAGAATCTGAGGTAAATTAACATTCTCTTAATTTTTCTTGTATTTAATTTTGCAATAGAAATGAAAGAAGATACTTTTGTTTAGTTTGATATATATTACATTTATAGAAGACTTGTAATTATCTTCTATTGAAAACTTTAATGTAATAATGTTGTTTCTGCCACAATTTCTTTACTTACAATTGAAAAATGAATCAGATATTTTTGCTTGATAAATTCCTTACTTTATTTTAATGATTCATGACTTTAAATTTCTAAAAGTATAAAAACAAACACTGTGTTAATTATTTAGTTTTAATACTTAATTTTGAAATTCTCTTTTAACAGAAAATTGCTCATCAATTTTATCAAAAGGAAATTGAAATGGAAGAATTCTTAGATCAGTTTCAAATGTTTCGGAAACTAATGCATTTACGAAGGGTTAAAGCTGATAAAATGAATGATATCTTGTTAAAGAAAAAAAATGTAAGTTTTTTCATTCTAACTGTAAAAATTTATTTCTTCTTAAATCTTAAAATTTATGTTAGTTTCCCTATAATTATGTTATATCAAATATCTGCAATTTAATATGTCTTAATAATCAAATTTAGTACTTTTTGGATAATTATTCTTTTATATTTGTTTCCTATTAAGCAAAAAATATTTCTGTTCTTGTTGATTGCAATTTAGAACTAGTGAAACTATAATACAGCATAATTTTTTTTATACAATATAAATACAAAATTTGTTTCATTTTGGTTACAATTTTACCAAGATCATGAGACTCAATAAGCTAAGCATCAGTAAATCCATAATCATTGAAATTCATCTGCAATCAAAATTTTTCAGGTTGTTAGTTCCACACCAGCTCCTTCAGTTCCATACCCAACAGCTGGTATACCTCAACTGTATCCAACAGCTGGTGTTCCATATCCAACATCTAGCACTCCATATCCAATTGGAGGCATCAATATGCCTTACTTTCCAATAGCAAAATGAAATTAAGGTTATGTATAAGTCAAAAAAATTCAGCTGTAATTGGAAATGTTTGATATAAGTTGAAACAAATATTTAAACCCAATTCCTATACAGTAATATTCATAGTTAAAATATGAAGTATATTTTTTCTCATATTTAAACAGTTGAAGTAAATTACACAAATCCATAGTATTTAGAACAAAATCAACAAAACATTTATCTTAATTATCTGTTATATTTATAATTTTATTTCAATCTTTTATTGCATAAATTTGATTTTGAAAATTTTAAATAAAACCTTAATAATTAATATCAGTATTCAGGAAAACAAACACTTAAATACAAATCTTAGAGAACTCTTTCAGTTGGCTATAAACAGTGAAATTAAAATTACCTGAAAGTAAACAGTAAAATGGGAAATTTTACATTAAATAGTAAATGAGAATTTTATTTCAAAATATTGTACACAAAAATTTTTAAAAAGAAATTTTAAATTTATCAGAAAAAAGAGTAAAAGCCTTTTTGAGATTTGCAAATTTGAAGTTGAAAAAAAATATTTTTCCAGACTTCAAATTTTTTTTAAAATGAAATCGTTAAATTTCAGCTTCTACCCCCTTTCCCCAATTTATAACTTATTAAAAAAAATTACTTATTTAATACTATAAAATCTGTACTGTAAAATCAAATATTCAGCGTGAAATTAGTGATCCCTAATAATTGTGATTTAATGGATTGAGATGAATATTTATATTGTAATATTTGCAAAATGTAAGGCCCTTAGCTGGTCTGAGAGGCTTGGAAATGTGACATAAGTTTTTTTTTTTTATTTAAGTAACCGAAAAATGTTGCCATTCTTTGATTGATTATACTCCTTTAAGATGAAATTTACTAAAAGGCTGAGATAACAATTAAAATTCTATTGTATTTTATTGTTTTTGATTTAAATGTTTTTCACAATTTTGATTTAAAATTCAAATATTCACTAACATTAATAGAAAGCTATAATTATAAAAATCATATAGAAACTGTTACATTACTTCTGACAGCAATTTCGTTCGTACTTTCACATAAAGCTGAACGCTAAGTTCAGGAAAATTCCGAAAATGTTCGGGGAAACTTAGCGTTTTCCCTCAACTTTCCTTTTCTATGTTCGTGTACATTTTTTTTTTTGTGTAAATATACTGAATATTGTGGAACATTATCAAGCGTAGACATCTTCAATATTGATTCAATGTAATTTGAACGAAATACCGGTAAATCGCAGAACCTTTTCCCTGTGCTAAAACTTTAAAACTTCAAATTATATATTTATTTTAATATAAATAAATTTGTCACACTCATGATTCACGAAAATTAAAATTGGTTGTACATCAAGTAAAAGAAAATGGGTCTATCTATAATATTATTTGAAAGATTAAATACGAATATTTCTTTTGAATAAAATAAAATGTAATAAATAAAATAAAATTTTTGGAAATAAATGAAGCTTTAATGAGAAGCTACATACAAAGTGACATTCCAGGGCTACTACAAGACACCTAGGCCAGGGTCTCAGGGACACCTGACACCGGCATTGAACTTTGTTTTTTGAACAGCACGTTCATCATTAAATTATTTCGATGGAGTACATAATCGTTTCACTTGAATTTCTACGTAAACATGTAAAGCAAAACTTTTCGGGGTCTGTCTAAAAAAATCAATTGGAGATCTATTTCTATTTTCACTTTTTACTAGGTTTCCGAGCTAAGCACGTGCGAAAAGATGGATTTTAGTCTCATGATTAATTTTCAAATTTGCCTCAAAATGGCGGCCAAATTTCCGGTTCTTCACGTCCAACACGTTATTTCACTACACTATGTTTAAAGTTATATCGTGAAATCGAATCTTGTTCCAATTGGGGGTATATTCTTTTCGTTTTTTTTAAAAGAAAAAGTGAAAATTATAATTATTTTTTAAAAAACGAAAAAAATATTCGTATATTAGTTTCTGGCTTTTCTAGTGCCACTTTGTTTATTTATCTAATTGGAGCATTCATATGACAACTTGCTATGTCGAAGTCGGGAGCCGAGCCTGGTATTTGTGTTCCAGTGAAAGATATTGAAATTTTCAACGACATTCGAAATTACATTAGGAGAAAAATAAATAACGTTGACAATAATTTCTTTGGCGACGACTATGCCGTTCAAAGACTTGAAATTCTGAAGCTCATTAAGCGATCGGTGGAAACTGGGGAAAGCAATTCGGTCATCATATGCGGCCCTCCCGGCTGCGGAAAAACGGTGGTAAAAAATAAGTGACATCTCGCGCTGGCATCTATTATGTTGTGAATGCCAAAGTTATATTTTATGGTCATGGGATTCACGCATGAATTTATGTTATTGATTGTTATGTTATTATTGTTATTGATTGAATTTATGTTATACTTGTCTGATTTTTTTTTTCAGTTATTGAATAATGTGTTGAAAGAGTTGAAGTCAAATGATTTTTTAACCGAAGAAAACAGTGTCATAGTTAGGTTAAATGGATTGCTTCACACTGACGACAGACTGGCTTTACAAGACATCAGAAGGCAATTAAAAGTCAAAGATTGGGATGGTAGTAAAGTATTTTCATCTTTTCAAGAAAATTTGATGTATCTCTTGGATAAGATGAGAGAAAATGGTATAAAGACCTCTTCAACTCCATGTATCTTGTTTATTTTGGATGAATTTCATTTGTTTTGCAAACATAAAAATCAAATTTTACTTTATAATTTATTTGACATTTGTCAGGCATCAAAGGTAATGCAATTTCTATCACATATAATGTCAATTATGACCAAATTAACAGAAAAAAAAATTTAAATATTTTTAGGCTTCATTATGTGTTATTGGATTAACATGTTACACTGATATTATGGATTTTATGGAAAAAAGAGTTTTATCCAGATTTTCACATCGAATTATTTGGATGGTTGAAAATATAACATTTGAAGAAAGGCTCAAACTTTTTGCAGATATTTTCACTCTGCATGCTGTTGATCTCCCTAATATTGATGAAATGTAAGTTAAATTAAAAAGTAAGTGTTATCATAATAGCATTATGATAATGAAAATAGAATTCAGAAGCATAAAAATAATTATATCAAAATAATAAAAACAAATTATTTTTGTTTCATTATAAATTGCTTTAGGTAAATTTTCTAATTTTTATTTATATGGAATTAGCAATTTTTCATTTTTGTGACTCAAGTTGTTTGTACATCATATTTTAGATACAAATTTATTTGGAACTCCAGGACAAATGAAATAATTGAATGTAAAGAAGTTCACAATGCACTAAAGAAGCAACTGGAGATTGATCCAAGTCAGACAAAATTTAGGAATTTACTTTACAAATTGTGCAATACAATTACATTTGAACTGCCTTTACTGAATGCAGATAATGTCAAAACTGTTTTTACAGTTCAAGATGTTTACACTTCCATATTAACAAGATTAAGTTTATTAGAAATGGCGCTTGTGAGTTTTCAGTTAGATAATAAAATAAATACTAAAGCATTAAGGCTAAATTCCAAAAGCTTTTTACCTTTTTATTTAACTAAAAAAATTTTTCTAACAGGTGATAGCAGTGAAACACCAGACAGTTAGTTATGAGAGGGAGCCATTTAATTTTGAAATGATTTACAACCAGTATCTGAAATTTTCCAGTAGAAACGCAACAAATTTGGTTACTGAGCGATCGGTGGTTCTCAAAGCTTTCCAACGTCTTCAGGAGCTGGAAATCATAGTTCCGTTGGTGAAGACCATTGGAAATGCCCTGGGTAAAGTTCCACTGGAGTATCAGCTTTACAATTTAAATTTAACTGAAGACCAAATTACTGAGGGAGTCAAGCTTAACAAAGATCTAACCACCGAATTGCGTCAATGGGCAGTTTACAGTGTCTGAACATCTTTAGTTAATGTACTGAAACTACGTATGCAGCCTGAATCTCATCTTAATGCAGTGTTTAGTATTATTTAAGGTTTAGTAAGGCTATAAAAAAAATTTGTTTATTCTGCGGTAAAGGTTAAGATTGTTCCAAATCTTGAAATACATGTAAAATAATGGAAAATTAAAGCGTTTAATTCATTAAAATTACATGATTTGGTTTTAGATTTTACGTAGTATAACCATACGCATTCGTATAATGAATTTTAATAGCGGCAGAAGAAAAATATTTTGGCTTTTTTTCATAATAATCAAAAATAGTTTTCGTTGGGGTTGCGATGCCACTGCGGCTGCAGACGAAGGCGCTCTCTCAGATTCCCTCAGTTGCGGATCTTTTCACAACTTGCCTTTAAGGTCACCTAGCCATTTTATAGAATTAAAACAATGATTTGATCTCAAGAGTAAAAAGAAAATTGAAAGCTACAAACTAACTCACAGGGCATTGCTTGATAAAGCACTTTTTATGTAAAAAGTGTGTGTTTGGTAGTGGAAACAGCGTACGCTTAAAGAGAAATTTTTTTCATATCTCAACTTACTTAGAAAAGGATTTGGTTAGTTTTTAGAGAAGAGATTTGGATTTATGTATGAAGACTCCTGAGCTATGAAGTCCAAAAAAATTATTTCACTTGAAATTCTGAAAAACTTGTTGGCGTTTCATATTTTATCAGTCTTTAAATGGGAGATAAATATTAAAAAACTTTCCATATTATTATGTATGAAACTTGATATAATAGCTTTTTAGTAAAAAGGATGTTGTGGAAACGATTTTAGGGATAGAATCAAGAAGAGAAAGTACTTTTAAGAATTATTAAAGATTAAAATATTAAGATTTAATATTCAAACCCAAAATAATTGTTTTCTTTAACTCTATTGAGTTACGATTTATTTGCATTTCGATCCACTGCATTGTTAAAATATATGACAGAAATTAATAAGTTAACATCAAATACTAATTATGGGTTGTATATGTACCCAAAAATGGAGTATGTAATTGTAATGTTAATTCTAAAAATTACAAATTAACGATGGATTTGGAGTGAAATAACTTTTGCTCTTTCTGACGATTCAAATTTTTTTTATAATTTATTTTTGACGATTTACAAAAGACATTTTTGTAACAAATACCTATGGCTAAAAGAATATGCATAAGTTATTAAATGAATTGCAAGAGTTAAACTTTGCTTGAGAAAAATAACGTAAAATTAAATGTTTTATCTGTAATCTCTTCTACCTCTACCTCCTCCATGGTGACCACCTCTATATCCTCTCTCTCTGTTATCGTAGCCTCCTCCTCTATTATCTTGATACCCTCTGTTATCCTGGTAGCCGCCTCGATTATCTTGAAATCCCCTGTTGTCCTGGTAACCGCCTCTGTTATCTTGACGTTGATTTGAATGATTCCAGTTACCCTGAACTCTGTTCCTGCCTCGATTGTCTCCGCCACCACCTCCACCCCTCCCACCGCCTCCCTGAGCTCTTTCCTTCTGCCAGCTTGGCATTTCAGGAGGTGGAGCTTCTTGCTCACTTGGCCTACCTCCTCTATCTGGCACCTGAATCATTGTTTTAAATTAAAAATTAAGAAACTGATAAAATTGCTTCCATTAAAATTTGATTTTCAATAATTCTCACCCTTCCTATGATAACTGAATTAATTGATGATTGAGTGTTTTTCCTAACTGATGCACTGCTTGCTTTCTCCACTATAGCCAGATCTTCCCTAGCTGCCAAAAGATCAGATAAATGGACACTGGGTTCTGTCACCATTTTTGATCTATGCTCATTATATCTTGATGTCATTTCATTGATTTTGTCTTTTGCTTTTTCTGACCACTAAAATTATAAAAAGAATAAAAAGGTATAAAAATATATTTTTTTTTCTTTCTGATTCCTAAATTAATTGTACACTTACCCAAAATGATTGTATAGTCACATCAAGACGCTTAATTAACATATTTCTTCTTACATAATATTCTTCTTTTAATTCAGACTGCACTTCATCCAGCACATGCCACTGTTTATCACTTAATTTTCCATTAAAGAGAGGTTTCCCAACCAGTTCAGGAGGAGCACTATTCAATATCTCCCTTAACTATAGCAAAAAAGCATGGTAGTAAATCATCACATTTCAACTGAATCTCGTTTACCCTTAACTGAAATCTCACCTTCTGTTCAACTTTTGAGAATAAAATTGCTGGTGTTATGTTTTCAGGTGGTTTAGGAAATTTTAGTGCTACAAGTAATGATTTTAAATCTGCAGCTGTGGAACTTTCTTCCTAAGTAAAAAAAAATAATTTAATCAATAAAAGTGATTCAAAAAAAAAATTTCCAATCCACAAATAAAATCTAATTTACCAGTTTAAGCTCAATGCCTTTGTTTAAATGGGGTTTATCTACATGAATCATTCGAGCAGCCATCAATTCAGTCAATAGATAGTCAAGCAGTAACAATTTTTTTTGCTTTGAATTTAATCTTTCACTTAAATGGCCTTCAGTAAATGAAGTGTAACAGCATCCTGAAATTGAGAGTATTGCATTTTACTAAAATATTTTGGATAATTTTGAAAATTTCTTATTAGATTATAAAATTATATGTATGTATAAAAAATAAATTTGTACATATAGTTTTTATAATATATATATCACAAATAAATGTGGTATATATATATTAATGTTTTAATAGATCATAATAATAATAAGAAAATTGTTTTTTTATTTCACCTAATTCTTTTAGAAAGCTACTGATTTCCAGTAAGAAATTGCTGAAATCTTCTTCCAAAGTTACAGCATTTACAGACTCTTCAAGTGAAAATAGAATTTTCAGCTCCTTACAAATCCATTCCACTAACTGAGTGAACTCAATACTTTTTGCTCCATCTTCTAAGGCTTTTTCCAAATTTTCTTTTTGAAGAAAGCATCCACTATAACTGCAAAAATATGTAAAAATAAATTTTTTCAATTTGGCAGTCAGGTTAGAGAAAAGGAAGTGAACCTTTTCTCTTCCCTGCACCACAGGTGGTAAATTATTTACTGCAATGATACTTGAAAATAAAAAAAAAAATCTTAAAATGAAACTACAGTATTTTATTTAATAAAGAATATATAAAAAAAAAATTAACACAATGCCTAACTTCATAATCTGGAGACAACTTAACTAAAATGTCCTTAAACTATTATTAAATTAATTCCTAAATTCTCATGTTATTTTTATTGAAAAGGAGTTTGAGTAAAAAAAAAAAAAAGAATTTCTTGGGATAAAATGAGTACATATTTATTGGGGTCCTCTAAATTGACAAATTCGCGTTTTTCTAATGGATAGGCTAAAGGAAGTTATCACCTACGAAAGGGATTAAACTATTTTCTTATACCAAAAATTAAACTAACATAAATCTTACCCCAAATCTTCTAAAGCATCCAGCACGTCGTTTTCCATCTTTGGCAATAAAAGCTATCTCTCTTCGGCTAACCGGGATTCAATTACTGATAATCAAAGGCCTAGCTAAATTGTAAATAATACATTCGCTTTACAATGCTTTCCTTCCAAGCACTAACTTAGCCGGTGCGTGGTTGCCGTATTATCGGTGCATCTCGCGTGGGAGCAAGCCTCCAACCGGCACGATGATGGTTTTTAAATAATATCTTTTAGACTGAAAAGGTTAACAACCGGCAGAAGAATAATGTCTACGATCATTAAATAACGTACATTATTTATTGCAGTTGCAAAACTTCCATCGAGGTTGCGGTGATCTGCAATCGCAATTTATCGAAAGAGCGGAAGTCACTGCCTTTCCGTGAAACTTGGCAAGAAAACTCAACTCGGTCCAAGATTGCGATACGCGAAATGCAATCCGAGCCCGACAAGGGGATAAAGTCTGCACGTGGCGCACAAAAATATATTTAGGCTCAGAATCGAACTTTAAAAAAAATAGGAAAAAAGAATAATGAAAGTAACTATTACTCCATAGTGAGGTCTTAGGCGTTTCATTGCGAAAAAGGCAAAGCCGAGTAGCGGACCCAATTAGAAAGCGATTTCTTATCTCATATTTGAATAAGTTTCTGATAAATATATCTCGATAATTCGATTTCCAAAAATTTAGCGACATTAAATGCAACTCTCGCGCCCCTTACGATTCAAAGACATTTTATCACCTTTGTTACTTAATAAATGTGATGCAAATTCCTTTTATTGAGAATAGTACCAATTTAGAATTTGCGTGAAAAGTTTGATTTACAACCATGCATTTTTCGTAGTTTTCCGTTGCAACGGCTGCGCTTTGTTTCTTTCGCAAACGAGAAAAAAATATCTGAAGAAACTGCGCTCTTGGTGTCCCGTAAATCAAAAAAATTTTGAAATTGAACGTGAAAAGAAGAGATGTCGATTCAAATGAAAATTACGGTTGCATACTGAATTTTGATCACCCCTGACACCTGTTTTATATTGCAATCCTCTAGCGCGGATTTAGTCCGCTGCTGTGTTCTCGCGCGAAATTTCGCCAGCATTTCCGGCCGTTGCTGCATGGATAACGCCAAATTAGATTCCAATTGGGTAAAGGTTGCCTTGAAAGTCAATCAAATCACCCAGTTAACGAAACTCGATGTTAACCTCGGTGTCGAACATATTTTGCGGCAGATCTGCGAAGAAAATGGCATACGCTACGAGGCGGGCAAGTATGCTCTGAAAGTGCAGGATTTCTGCAGGTTTATCGGAACCGAGTACGTCACAGAAGAGAACAAGACCGAGCTTAAGCACGGGAACCAGATGAAACTGTCCAAGTCGCCCGCCAGAAAGGTGTCCAAGCTCATCGATTGCCTGCACAAGTCGACCGATCAGGAGACTTCGCTGAGACACCTTAATAATTTGGCTTTGGCGTCCAAAGATTCGGTTATGCTGAGGGAGATGCACAAACAGAACGTAGTGCAGCATTTGAGAGTGTTCGCCTCCGTCAGGGAACTCTCCCCGGACGAATGCCACAAGCAATACAGAGTTATTGGGCAGCTTCTGACCGAAAATTACGTTTCGGGACTTAACCAGGATGAAATCGAATACCTGATGTCGGTGATAATTCACAACGGGAAGACGACGAGGGAAATGCTTCTGCTCTCGTTCGAGCTGCTGATACTGCTTCGGAAGAAGGGAAAGCTTTACTGGCCGATGAAGCTGCTCAGGAAACTATTACCCTACGTGAGGCTGTATGAAGATCGGAAGCTGCAAGAGAGGTCTCTCCATCTAATAAATTACCTTTATCTCTTCGCGGACGGTTCGGAGGAAAGAAAAACAATTTGCGATTTCATGAAATCTCCGATAATGATAACCTACATCGTAAAGTACGTCATAGGAGAACATTTGACGAAGTCGATAAAGCATCAACTGTATCTCTACCAGAAAATAATTCTCAGGAAGTACAACAAACTGTTGGATGCCGTGGAATGCGAGGAGGAGAAAATATTGGAGAGGCTGGAGTTCCTGATATCGAATGCAGGAGTCGTAAGTCAGGCGAGGGAAATGTCGGATTATGCACAAGCGCAAGAGAGGGAAAGGAAATTGGAAGAGGAAATGAGGGATGAAGACAAGGATCAGCAGATTCTGTGCAATTTGAGGGCCTCTCTGACGCCCGCACGGAGGCACAGCAATTCCGCGGGGAGAGACGAGAAGAAATTTAAGGATCGTCTCCGATGCCAAGAAAGTTGGGACGGCAGCGAAAATGATTTTCTGACGAAGAAAATTCACTTCAAGAGGCAGAAATCCGCAACTTCAACGGATGCAAACGTGAGCGAGGAGGAGCTTCAGGGGATTCACGGTAAGATGGACTATATTCCGCGGTGGTTTTTCTTTCGAAACCTTCTTTAAATTTTCCCAGACCCGAATGGCATTTCCAAATTTTCAGACGTGCCGAAGGACGTGGAAACAGAGAAGTCTATCGAAACAATGGAAGAGGGCGTTTCGGCCTTGGCGCGAAACAGTTTGTACTACTATGTAATGAATGACTTCAAGAATTTCGAAAAGTTGCTGATCGTTCATAAAAATCACTTGAAATCAATTTTGCGTCTCGGTGCAGGAATCACGAACCTCCTTTGCAAAATATTCGAAATACAAAAGGAGGAACCGGAAATAAAAAGAGGAAGGTTTGTTCCACTCTGTTTCCTCTACTACGATCAGATTGTCGAAAGGTTATTCGGCATTGCCATCAAGTTATTCCACAAGACGAGACAGGAGATGGACGTGGCAATCGACAGCAGCGAGTATCCAATAGTAAGCAAGGGACTGTGTTTCTTTTGCAATAAGAGCTTTGGACTCGTTAAGCTTTCTATCTAACTTTTCAGGTTCTGAAGACGGTGGAGTACAAACTGTTGGCGGGACTGGAGGCGGAGCCCGTTGAATTTCAGGAGTTAGAAATAAGACTCAATGAATTCAGCTTGGATGTCGTGCTCAAAAGAAGAGAGGTAATTTCGGATAATATAGTTATATTATATAATACATAGCCAAGGTTCAAGACTAAGCTTTACAGGAAGCCATAAGAGAGGATATAGAACGACAGCTAACGTGCCATCCTGGATTTATCGAACTCAAGAAAATAATCACCCCGGGAATAATGGAGAAAATACAGGAGAAACGGTTAAGATTTATGAAAACCGGAGAACATGTGCCGCAGTTTGATTATAAAGGCCAGGTCAGTGCTGTGGTAAGATAACAGCTACCTTGAAAGAAGACAGCTTATTTTTATACATGGATGTTGCAGAAAATGGGGGACAAAATGTGGTTCATTTACTTGCCGAATACTCAAGACAGAATTCTCATTGAAGAATGTTCAAGGGATTCCTGCAAAAATAATCACAAAACTCTGCATTCGGTTTCAATATGTGATATAAGGGAAGTCGAATGCGGAATTAAAAGCAATTTTTATAAAGAAGTTTATTTCAATCTGCAGTAAGTACACTGGCAGAATTACATCAATCATTTCACTTTTCCCAGTTTTTTTTTCTCCACAAAATTTAGAATAATTTATTAAATTGTTTCAAAGGGTGCACATCCAGTTTATCCTTATTTGCAGCACCGAAAGAGATATGTTCTTCAGGTCAGGAACAAAACTGCAAGAACCGGCGTTCCAATTTCCCATTTCACTTAAACTTCAAAGCCTGAGCTACGTAGATTTCTGTGCTGGAAGCGAACTTACAATGAATTACTGGGTCGACGGCATCAACTTTTTGATAGGTATTACCACTTATTGCATTAAACACCTTTGATTTTTCCTCTTAACAAATCACAAGTCAACTTATACTACTATTACTTTATCGCAGTAATATATCATTAAAACTTTCATATTTATAATTTAATAATAGATAAGTTTTCGAATTGCTTTTTAAATTTAAAAGAAAAAATTAAACTAAAACTAATTATTTAAAGTTTGAATTTGAGCATAAATGAGACGTATCATATATCAGACAACGATATTAAAAGTTTAGAAAATTAAAAATTTAAATATTACTAAATTTATAACAATTTTCAGGTCAGAAAATGAGTACTGAGACGACGACGCAAGAATTTAATTATCTGCTTGACATACAACTCATGTTGCATTTAGCAGAGTTGGAAGGGCTCAAAATTCCGGAAAAGCCCCCCGAGGTACCACCGCCCCCTACTAATTACGATTTTGCACTGCCTTGACACAAAAAAATAGTCAGTGCCTGAATGTAGGGTCTCATTACCCATTAACAAGTAAAAAATTTACAACATGTTCTTAATAATATAATTTTAAATAGTAATTATAAATAAAAATAGAACCAGAAACAACAATATAACTTTTTTATGTATAAGTAAAATTATCACTGGTAATAAACAAATTTTGGAAAAAAATAATTTTTTTTTATTGCACAGGATCTTTTTAATAACCTAATAATTTGATTTGGAGCATAATTCAGAATTGGTTTGCGAAAATTATTAAAATATAATTGCGTGCTATTCTTTTTCTTCATAATAGAACATTCGGAGTTTAGCAAAGAATCATTTACTGTTAGCGATCTGGAGCCCATGTATGATGTACGGTAAAAACAATAGCAATGCAACTATCATTTTATCCGCAACGGGAGTAAGACAAATGAATCTCGTGATGTCGTCGAACACTGTAAGACTAGCTACAAATTACAAGAACGATCGCATTTTAAATTACAATAAGACAATAAGAACTTCATTCATACTGAAAAAAGTCCTCCTGTAAAAACTGGTGCGAGTTAAATTTCTTCATTGGCACGATTAACATTGTTATAATACCTTAACAATTTCAATATTTCTTAGCTTACTATCATTACTTAAATGTGATGAAAATACCATTTATCACTCGAGCTCTGACATATTTAAAAGCCGAAGTTAAATGGCAGTTTAATAATAAATTCTAATTTTTTTCATTTATTTACTATAAAGAGTGATGAAGCTTCAATACGTAGCTTATGCTTTGTTAAATGACTAAAGAGCTTACGTATGAAATCAAATAAGAAATGTAATATCTAATATAAAAAATATTTTTTTTCTTCATCTTCTGGACTTGAAAATTTGTGGTAACTTATGTTGTTATTATCGTGAGTTACTGGCTAAACCAACTTTAAAATTGTGTTTGAATTTATCAGCATATGTGATTTTTTTGGCTTTTTTTTTTAATTTACTGAACGGCCCGAAAATTTTTGTGATACTTTTAAATTTCCTAAAAAAAGCACATAAGCTATAAATACGTTTTAACCAAATAACAAACGGACATTACTTTAAAATCAAATAATGAAAAGAAATAAAACTTTCAAATTTTCTTTGATTTTTAGAAAAAGTGAATTAAAATAATTTTTTAAGTTTCAAATAAAACTGCGCATTACTGAAATGTAAAAAAAAAAAATTTAAAGCAAAAGAATACTCTCTGCATTATAAACTTTAAAGAAATTAATTTCGTCATCTTAATTTTGCATAAATATATCAAATTATGCAAACATGGTATATCACAATTGATTATTGCGTGAAAATTTAAAAATTCAAACAAAAATTTAGTTTTAAGCTATATGTAATTTTCATAGAACATTTCTTACATCAAAGATCTTGAATTAGTTTTATGTTTTATAACTTTCAGATAAAAAAAAATTTACTGCTTGCTTTATTTCCACAATTGGAATTTAAACAAAAATTTATCAGAAAACCAATCAATTTAAAATTCAGTTAATTTTATTCGAACTATTCTGTTTCGTAAAAAAATTACAAACATTAAAAAAAATTTTCAATAAAGCAATGATTATTATATTTTATGTAAAATACAATAGACATAATTTCCTCATATTATCTTTTTAAAAATATAATTTTTAAATTATTTTTTAAAATTAATTTTTAATTATACAAAAGTATATAATTATTTTTTTAATTATATATTTAATTTTTACTGACTTATTTTAGGCTTGATTGCAGATTCATTTATGATATTTTTTTCCATATTCAAATTATACATTCAAGATCTTTAATCACACAACTGAATATAACTAACTCGAACCTAAAAATATTTCGATAATAAACAAATCTTTTGGCATAATGAAATTTCGGATGATAAAGTTTACTCAGCAAACTTAAGACAAAAAAACAGTTCTCAGGAGTAAAATACAATTCTGGCGCAGATAATATTTTACTAAGCGTATTGATAGATATTATTAATTTTAAATTCATTTGGTTAATGTATTTTTAACCCATAATTTCTATTAAAAATAATTTTTCTTAAATAAAAAATCTTAAGTAGGAATTTTAGTTCCTTCAATTTTTTCTAAATAAAGATGAAATTTCACATTCTAGAAAAACACGCATATTATGTCTCGGTAATAATTAATATAAATTACAAAGCCAAACGAAATAATTAAATAAAAAAAAATATTAGATATTGTACATAAGATGAAGTTATGATTTATGCATAATAAAAAGACTGAAAATCAAATTATTTTGATAATCATACAATACTCCGGATAATAATATGCGCTACGTAATTTTTGTAGCTGATCGGCGAAGAGTATATCTGTGTAAAAGAATTGATTAAAATTCAATCTCCAATTTAAAATTTTTTTTAATTATGTGTGAATTAATTTTTTTAAATTGTGAGATGTAGTTTTCGAACTAGATTTGCCCCTCGATTTAACCATATTTACTACAAACAATAAATTATTTAAATTTATTTTGATAATAAAATAATCACGTTTAGATTATTGACAATAAAAATTCTAATTAATTTTAAATATTTCATTTTTATAATTAAAACGACCAATCAGTCACTCATGAAATTGTTCTCATATTTTCAGGTACTAAATTAGTTTTGATATAATTACAAAATTTTTCCGTGTTGATTAAAACTTAGAACTGACACGGTCGATTTTCTTTAACCGTTAATTCCGTTAATTATAAAAAAATCTTTTACTATATATATAGTTCTAATATATATATATAACAAAATTTATTGTTATATAATAAATTGAAAAAAAATCCCCCCCTCCCCCGTATTTGTTTCTCGTTTCAACTTCCACTTATTTTATGAAAATAATATCTTTGTACTAAATAAAGATCCTAATACGCTTTTAAATGGAAAATGGTAATTGGTTGTTATCAAACATAAGTTGGCATGTTGCTCCAGATCCTAATTTTATGATATTTGAAGCATTTACGGTTAAAGAGAGTCGATCAAAATTTCGTAAAATCTCAAACTATTTTATTTAACTTTAAAAATATATAACGAAATTAAAAAAAATATATTTATATATACATATATATAAAACAAATCTCTATTGTTGCGATCCATGATGCATATCACTTAAAGAAACTAATTCTTGGATCACGTTATTCGCTACTCTCGTAAAACTATCTGTCATATTTCCTTGATCACAATCCATGGTTGACTTTGATGATTTTTCATCCAAAGTCAAATTGCTTGATAAATTTTCCGATAAATGAGCGTCAGTCATCATCGCCATTCTCGTCAATTCTCCAGAATCCAAATTATTTAGATTTAATTCGAGACTGTATTGCTGGGAGTCCATGTCCAATACGGTGTTGCCGGTTTCCGCGGCAAACTGAGATCGATTCGTGTCATTTTCTATTTTCGATAAATTCGTCGGCAATGCCACGTGCCCTGTTCCGGTGTTTGTAGACCCGATTTTTCCCGGAAGCACAACGTGACCGGTTATATCCTGTTGGATGTACGAACTAGTGTCACTTATATCATTCTCTCCGTAGTTACAAGGATACATGATCCGATACGGTATCGATGAGTTGTCGACGGTTTGCTTGGAAGTACCGGGAACCTGAAATGATACTTCCGGCTTGTACGGGTTGCTCACGTTTCGGGGTTTGACTTCGAGAAGTCCGCCGCCTGAGTTGTGGCGCAGAAGATTGAAGTTGACATATGTGCATGGCACTGGTGACGGGGTGTTGTGCGGCGATGAGGACCCCGGAGAAGTCCCGGCACAGAGCGGACTCATGCTGCCCCCGTAACTGTAGTTTATTGGGCTATGTTCGGACGGTTCGCGCTTTACCTGCAGCATATGGTATCCTCTTTCGGGACTCAAACTCCCAACGTATGTCGATCCTGAAAGTTTATGCGTTTTACCAAAATTATAAGCTTCCATACTTAAGCTAAGAATTTAATTTGATCAAAGGCATTAGAAATTGGCGAAATGCAATCTAATGGATCATGTGAAATAAGGTGTAATGCATACACTTAATGGACATGCAGGGTTAATGAACATGCAGGTATTTCCAACTTATTTATATTTGTGGCTGATTTTGCTTCAGGCATACTTATCGAAAAAATATTCAATAATCTCTTCTTAAAACCAATTTCTTATTCTGCAAAATAAAACTTTGAACTGCATATAATTATTAAAGTAAATCTAAATTATTAATTTCTTCTATACATCCAGAATTAAATTTTAATAATGAACGATCTCTACATGAAAACAAACGGTTTATATATTTAAAAAAATATATGTATATATCTGAAGTGCTGAATTCTGTTATATTATAAACCGCATAACTTCAGATAAAGGAATTAAACAATAAATAACGTATGTTAGGTCGTGTTAAAGATATTCTTTATATGCCCCGATATATTTATAAAGATCAAATTTTCAAGATTTGAAGTTTCCAAATGTATCATAAAGTTATAATAGTGGTAAAATTATTTTGCATGCAATTTACACCAACAGGAAAAGTAAAAGCAATATTTTAACAAGCAAACAGATAAAACTATCTGGATCCATCTAATGAGAGACGTATAAAGTACCTTAAAGTTCTCCAGTCTGCTGGCTGAATTGAAGGGTACTGTTTTTTCACATTTAAGGCGAAGGGAAATAACAAAAAAGATAATATTTATATTTCTGTATAAAAACTTTGCTTTAATTTTAAAAAAATATTAAAAACAAATGAATTTACTTTAAATTAACTTTTTAAAAACCATCTACACTAACAAAAATACAGAAAGAAAATTTAAAAATTAGACCAAAATTTTCAACACTCTTCATTTCAGGACTCAACGGTGAAGTAAGAGTTTATTTGAAGAAAGATTAATTTTTTCTATAAAAATTGATATTTCAATGATGGAAGAAGCATAAATTTTAAATTTATTTTAAAATAAAAACTACAATGCGAATACAATGGTTCTTTTGCGCCAGAGGAGAGAAATTAAATATTAAAGTTTAACAAATCTTATGCATTTGAATGCATTTTTTCCCGAAGTAAAATCATATTTGTAATAGAATCAAATAAGAATAAAATATTTTGCTTCAGATAAATATTTCCTGTTAAAGCTTTTTAGTGAAAATGCTTACCATAAGAAAGTAGAAAAAAAATTGAATTTCTTTTTAAAGCGAATACTTGATATTACAATAAGTTGTTCCAAAGAGTAAGTTTGCAAATTTCGATAACATGTTTCAGACTATGACAAAAGTCATTTATCTGGTGTAAGATCCTTCTTTTACACATCAAAAAACCCCTTTGCACTGAAAATTTCGATGGACATTAAAACATATTTTTCATGGATCCATTCTATCTTCAAGTCACATGCTAACACGGCCAAGGACTAATTTATATTTGAATAAGATTCTTTAGGAAAAATTTATGCCACTCCGAAGGGAATTCCGTATAGTTATACGATTATAATTCTTTAATTATGGAATAAGATGCTAATCTGATTTACATTAACATTGGAAATAATAAAAAAATTTGGATTTTCCAATTATTCACCACTAAATGTAATTTCCTCCGGCGCAAAGTTTCACAACATCTAAATGGATAAATATTATAAAACTAATACATATTTTTTGATCAGTCTTTTGAATATGATGTAGAAAAAAATCTTCCTGTTAAGCAGTAAAAGAAATAAATTAGAACATGAATTTGCCCAGAGAATATTTACAAGTGTTTTACCCCAGAATATTTTTAAGTTATTTTATGGCATTAAAAGCTAACAAAGTTAATAATCACTGAGTTTCAGGTTTTAAAAATCGACCAATCAACAAAGGACCAGTGAATCCCCAACACCATTAAAAAAAGGAAATTTTTTATGAGCATAATGAGAAAATCAAATTGGTTCTTCATAGAAAAGAATAAGCATCTGCAACGAAGAATATTCTCTGAACTTTGGCATACACTAGATACCAATGTGTACTTTAAATTGAAAATTGAACCGTATGCAAGATAGGATATCATGTACTCTATTCAAATAATGAAAAGAGAAGAAACCTAAAGTAATAGCTTGAAGAAGGGGGATACCCTTATTACCCATCACCGTAAAAAACAGGTACTCACTGCTATCATCATCTTGGGGTAATCTTAAAATATTCTGAGGACTCGATTCCCCATCGTATTTCTGTCGCTTTCTTTTCAACATTGCCGGATCTAAAAAATATAAAAATTTAGTTAACATGAACGTTTGTTCTACTAAATAAAATAAAAAAAACAACATAAAAATATTTAAAACAAAATCATTAACTCAACAAAATAAATAAATAAATAATATTTACGAAGTACCAAATGCGAATTTAATCAACATTTATGAATTTTTTTCTGCTTTTAACATTCTCAGGGTTTTCGATTTTCGTTCTTCTAAAGAGCCATTGAAATATTAAAATCAACTTAAAAACATAAATTATAATTTTCGTTATGATTATAAATTATCTTTCATTTCTAAAATTTAAATGATAAAAAAGATTCAAAAAACACAAGAATTGAATTTCATACCCTAAAAATTTCAATTGGAAAGTTTCAAAGCAAATAATGTAATGTGAATTCTCCTTTCTAAAAATTCTGATACATAAATTATCCCACATTTAAAAAAACAGAATAATTTGGATTATTTTTATTCAAATTTCATGTAAAATAAAATTAATGTAAATTAAGAAAAAAAAGAATAATAAATGTGATCTTAAGTTTAAAATTATTTCCAATGTTAGTGAATTTACAAAGAATGATATAATTCATGTGTAGATTCATTTTTCGAAAGTAAATTACAATTCTCGAGCATAATTTAAATTGATTTTATAAGTTAAAGCCATAGATTTCTTGTCAGGCATTTACAGTACGTATTTTGAGCTTGTTAGTAAATTACTACTAAGATGGTAATAATCATTTCCCTACAAAAAAATCTATCTATATATATAAAACTACAATAAATTTCAATTATTAACTTGAATAATTTGCACATGTAATTGTTTTTAAAGCTAAGATTATACATTCGTTTTTTTAATTTTCAATAAATTAAATCTCCAACAAAAGTAAAAATTGCTAGTATGAAAAATTATAAAGTCCTTTGATAACAAACATGTTAAAAACAAACTTCATTCATTTTTCTGAAAAATATTCACACTTTTTTCTTTTATTCATGTAAAAATTTTATTTATATCTTAAGCACATAATTAACTATAAATTAAGTAATTTTACAAAAACATTCACAATATTTTGCTAAAAAAAATTTCTTATCCGATTAAAAACTTGAATCAATTGGTATAAAATGGTACAATTGATTATTAAAACTTGTACAAAATAAAATTCTATAGCTGTCGTTTATAATTGACAATATCTCCATTGAATTATGACAGAGAAATATTAAAAATGTTTTAAAATGTAGCTCTGGATTGTAAGTCAATCATTTAATTTTATAAATGATACTCCGTATGTTTCCTTATGTTATAATGACTTCATGGATTATAGAGTAAAGAATTTGGATCCTCAAAGTACATAATCATAGAAATTCAGTATATCGGATTTACAATAGATATGAGACATAGAAATGTCTAGCTATAGCAAAAACAAAGTGTTCCAAAACTTTTACAATTTCAAAAATGTCTTCAGAAACATACTGGTATACATAGCTGCCACCTGCAGGTAACTTAGATCAGCGTTAAGATTTTAGTAAATTGCTACTTATTTAGACAAATTTAACGGTGAGAAAAATAACAGTATAAAAACGCATTTTGACACGGAATAAATACGAAATCACTATGCTCTAAGATTTTCGGATACTTGACTTATGGAAACAATGAAAATATTAAAAAAAAAAGATACTGATGCATCACATAAATAATATCTATCACGAAAAATACCTCTAACCTTCAATTTATTCGACTGTAGTAAGTCATATATATTTTTACTTGTTCCGTTAATAACGCATATTGATTGAAAACGAGAAATATTAAATTAGGAACAGATGTAAAAATTCTTTGATATTACAGGTCTAAATCGTATTCGAATACTGAGAGAAAATAGTTCGATCGAAATATCAAAAGACGAATAAGAACCAGTTTTAAAGTAGAATGTAAAACCAATTGGTGGCGATATCAAAATAAGCTATAATCTCTCTCATGTTATCGATTTTCTAAAATTCTGTAATGCAGATAAGCCGATTACTAAATTCTGTGAACTTTATTTTCACATCCATATTGTAAAGAACGTGAGCAGTCGATTACTTGACAGATTTTCATACAGAAATTCGAATGAAATCGCCTCGATAATTTAGACGATTATAGAAAATAACTATTTGCTCCTAAAATGCTATTGATGGTCAGTAAGCAAAAGGACACTTGAACGTTCAGAAAGCATTAGACAATTCAACTCAGGTCGAGATGTTTTGTGATTTACTCATTGCAATCAAATCAATATCTTTTATCCTGGATTTAAGATTATCTTCATTCAAAATTTTGCCACCTTCCACGGGGCTGTAATAAAAAGACATTTCGTCGAACTCTGATGCAGTCGCATGCGGAGCCATAGCCGTGTAAAGGGCGTAATTCTCGGCTTCGGTCAAATCCAACGCCAAGTCAAAATCATTCTTACATGAATTATAATTTTCCAGGTAGGCTCCTCCCTTTTCGACTTCGGGTATCTCGACAGCTTTTTCGTTCTCTTTGGCGAAGGAAACATCCGAAACATTGGGAATGTTTCCCGTGCTGCCTCTGTGATGGAACCACTTCGTAAAGGTCTTGCCGGTGTTCTTTGGATTCGTTAAATCATCGAGGCTCGTCTTTCGCTTGCACTCCTTCAGCAGTGAATTCGTTGAATTCGCTGACGAGGAAAATTTTGCCGGCTCTTCCTTAACACTCTCCTGTGATCTGGACCTGGGATCGTTCTTTTTCTTAGAGAACAACTTGATAAATATATTCTGTTTCACGCGGATCTTATTGTCCGGAGTTTTAGGTAAAGTTTTTGAATGGGGAAAGGTGTCAGGTCGCCTCGGCGGCGTTCTCTTGACCCTTTTCGGCGGTAAAGGCGGTAATTTTTCAACATCGGATTCCGTGTTTTGCTTGCTGATGTTAATAATGGGTCCTTTGACTGGCATTACATCCTCGTAGGATTTAATTTCCATGGGAGTTACAGGATTTTTCATGGCAAGTTGTAAACTCGTGTAAGTTTGATTATCATCGAATATTTCGTGGCAGTCCATCGCGGTATCATCTAGATGCCCTTCCAAATCCTCCCGCGTCAGCATCAATCGATCTTTCGTTTCGGAATAGATTTCATCTAATTCAGCAACTTGCGTTATTAAATCGTTGAAAGACTGAGAATTATCCATTTCAGAGCCCTGAATGTTTTTGAATGTTTTGCTGTTTAAATCATTCTTTTTGTTATTGGTTTCTTCTAACATCTTATCCGTATCAGATTGAATATTATTGTTACCTTCGTTAACCTCAAAATCAGTTTTGCTTAAAATGACTTGATCAGAAGTTTTATTATCTTTTTGAGAGTCGCCAAACATACTGTGTTCGGAAAGCGAGATTTCATCCTTCTTAACAGAATTTAAATCTATTATTTTCGGCTCTTTCTCGTAGATTGTGAGCTGCGGCTTTGGCAGCATCACCAAAGGACCACCGGATATCAGAGAATCCTTTTTACTGGTTACATCTGAATTTCGTTCAATTAACGCCTTTTTGATCTCCGAAAATTCATCAACAACCGAAGGAGTGATTGCTTCCACTTTTCGCTTTTGATTTTCGATAGAGGAACTTTGAATGCTTCTATTTAGCGAAGAGGAATTGAGATTTAAGATGTTCGAAAAAGTATTGTAATCGCCCTTTTTAGTTAAGGCGCGATGTAATGACCAGAATGTTGCCCTACCTGAATCTAAAGGTATGAACTGAAAAGGTACGCTTTCACTAACAGCACCATCGGACGGTCTTCGAAGTTGAACCCAAACACTGACTGGTTTATCTATCTCTATATTTTTATATTTAGGTGTTCGGAAAGAAATTGCTACTTGTTTATGCACTTGGGTAGGTTGAAAATCTCCCTGCCCCTCCCAATAGAGTTCTCCATCCTTCTCTTCGTAAAATCGTACTTGAATATCTTCTTTAGCAACTTTTTCACAGAGAAGAATAATTTCCTTTCCTCCTGCCACTGTTGCTGAACAGTCACTTAATTTACAAATCGTCAAGTCAGACATTGCTTCTGAAATGAGAAATTATTTTTAAAAACAAAGAATTTCTACTTTCCTGTCTTTTTACTCTAAAAACTTGATAGATTGGAATACATCTGTACTATGAGAAGAAATAACGGAAATATAAGATGCCTGAAAAATCAGTTGGCATTATCTGGCATCATGGCATTTTAAATATATAGATATATATACGTGCCAGTTTTAATGTTCTGAACAAAGAATTAACGAAGAGCAATAAACCAGAAAGAACTTTAAAAAAATTATCATAAAAAAAAGAAGTAAGACCAGGATTAAAAATGAATATTATCTTTAATTATTCGTAGGTGTTTCGAATTCTGCAGTTGTAAAGGATTTTTAAAACAAGTTTTTCACATTCTGATCCGCCTACTTCCTTCATTAACATAAGATAACCATAGAAAAATTTACATTAAAACTATAATTACAAACATACTTTTGTCATATATAGGATCTGACACTATAGGCCTCAACGGTATTGTATATTCTTCCTTCTTTGGGCCTTCCAGGAACACTTGAAAACACAGCCGTACACTGTTAAGATCAATGCTGCTTGGTTGATTTTTATGAGAGAAACCAGCTGCAATAAAATAAATTTCTTGAATACAATAAAATGCTTATAAACCAAAATAATTTCCCAATTTTATTTAATAGGAAACGAAATAGTTTCATTCATAAACGATTAATTACAAATTATCGATTTATTAAATTATATTTTTTTAATCTAAATAGTAGAAAGCACAATACTTAAGATATATTAATGTCATTATGACAGAAAATACTTACTTCTAAAAGGATCAACCCTTATTTCTTCCCTAACTTTTAATGCTTCTTCAATATCCTTCTTCTTCACACATTGAATGCCTAAATTTGAGAATGTTATTGTGTCAGTATGCATTTTTAATGTACATACTCCACGATTACATCCTTCTTTGCCTACTAGATTATGAGGATGAGGCCTGTAAGGGGCATCTTTGGTAACACAAGACACTACGACGACAGCTCTACCGTGATGGCCAACAATCTTAAAAAAATAAATAACAAATATATTTTTACCTTTTTATTTATTAAAATTAAACCACATAAAAATCTGATTATATTAATGGCATCAAATATAATAATCGGTCTTACGAATACAATTAGCAAAAAGCATCACCTAAAAAATGTATAGTTTTTAACATCCGAATATTTAAATGACATCATTTGTCAAATAAATTTCTTAATTTTAATTTATATAATTTAAATTATTATTAAATCCAAATTTCCACATGAAATTAATTCTTAATAGTCAACTTCCGAATTAATTTTGCACGGATATCATGTTCAGCTACTTTAATGAGAAAAAATATTTTTGTGTAAAAATGAAATTTAACTGGCTATATTTGCACCAATTAAGTAACCGAGCATATCTTCTTGAAACAGATACGTGCAACTCAGGCATGCAATTATTACAGTTTAAAAATAAAAATTAATTTACTTGAATTCCCGGATAGGTTTTATTTTCATGTGTAGAATTAACGCCAGGGATGCTGCCCGCAGACCTCCCTTCACATTCGTAACGAAATCTCAAAGCTTTCGAAGCAGGCTGTTCAATGATTTTCACATAAGCTCTCGGCCTCCTATTATCGGCGTCTGCATTGCTGCCTGTCCCTCCAGTGTACATTTCGTCAGTCTCTATCACCTCAACTGCAAAAAATTAGGTACTGCAATAGTGAATAGTATATCTAGTAATCCTTCTGATCGCGAATGAATCGTTACAATTACCAATTATTAATTACTAACTATATTAACTGAGGGAAAGAAACTAGAATAACATCCGATACTATATGTACAACGTTAACATCATAATAAATATGATGGAGACGACTGCCGAAAAATATTTTCGATTGTCTTTTGAATAATCCAATTAAACATAGTGCATTTCACTAATTTTTGGGCTATAAATATCAATAAAAAAATTTTTTTTCGCCTAATATTTGTCGAAGCTGGCATTAGCTGATGATAATTCAACGAACATGACTTCTACAACTGCAAGAATCAAATATGACAGTTAATGGGTATAAATCAGTAGTCATAGGAGTAATCGTCCCAATCTGCAATTTTTTTCGGGAGCGGGATAATATTTGTTAAATGATTATTACAGGATAGGAATGGAGGAAATCATTCCTGACACCGAGAAGCAACTTAATTCTCCCTTAGGGAAAGCCTAATTATCAATTAGGCTGAAGTAAATACAATTCAAAGCAAAATGAACATCTCCGAATAATTCCCAAGGACTTATAAAACGGCGCCAATATTTCAAATGACACAATACAAAAGTAATTAATATCCGTACAATACCGAAGAGGATTTGACAATTTATAATTTTTAATACATCTATACTTACTGACATCACTAATATTTACATCTGAGGCCTGGTCACCTTCCATACCTTCTACCTCACATAGCAACCTGCATTCATCTGAAAAGAAGGATAAAGCATTAGATTAAATTAATCGAAGTTTAAAAACATTTGTGCGAATTGGGAAATATAAAAAAGCTGTAAAATGGAGTAAAAATTGTACTGAGAATGTATAACAGTTTAAAGTATCTTGATATATCTTATATCATCGTAAAATAATGAAACTATCATTCATAAATTTATAAAATTTTTTTTGGATATTCAATACAATTATAATGTGGGAACTATAATAACTGAAAATTTTTACTTCAAAATAGTCATCATTAAAATCAAAAAAAATATACTTGTTCATTTATAGTGAAATTAATATCACAAATGTACCCACCCAATTGATTAGAAGTTTCAAAATATTCATTAAAACAGAATATTTAATATTTTTAAAAGAGAAAATTTTATTTGTTACATCAAAGAAAAAAATTTTAAATTCTGCAGATCGAAAAATAGCAAAGTACAATGATAAAAACTTTTCAAAATTACATCTTGGAAAGAATTCCTCGTATACAATGATTTTTTTAAGGAATTTTTTTTAAGCAAAAACATTTACCATGCATTTGTTATTGTAAACTAGTGAGGGTTTTTATTTATATAAAATAAAAGTTATCGATTAATAATCAAAACGGTACGCAAAATTCATTCAAAAAAATAAAATGTTAAAACTCGGTTATTTAATCTGGTAAGTTATTCTTATTGCATTTTTAAATTAATTTCAAAGGTTTAATCAACTATTATTAATTATTCAAATGTTATAATTTCACTTAAGGAGCTGCGAAGAAAAGTAATGTTCAATCATTAAAGGGATTAAGGTTCTAACTACTTATAAAAGAGTCAGTTATCTTATGGCAATATTTAACGATTACAGAATGATAAAGTGAAACACATCATATCAAACAATGCAATAAATATTTAGCGTGTATTTCGCTTGAATATTTTGAGGATGATTTCGTATACATGTTTAATGTACATGAACTTGCCTGTATGATGAGTCAACCAGTGGAGACATCGCGCTTCGAGGAAATATGCAGGGCTTGCAAATTCATTGCATTAATTTATTTATGGAAAGAAAACAAATTCGACTTCGAAGCGGTGATGAAGAGAAAAATGGAGATCTAAAAATCAAAATACATCTTAAAGAAAATGTATGTGCAGGAATGAAGAACTACATAATATCAGAGAGAAAAAAAATTGGGTAAACCTATATAAGCTATTTAAAGTAAATTTTCCTTTAGAATAATGATTTTCGACATGAACTGAATTTTCATGTCAATAAATAGATTAATAAAAAGTTATCCACTGTTACAAGACACTTCAATGTCTATTAAATGTTGGCATCATGAAATGTTACTAACTTATTTAGCTTCGATTTGAGTCACATTAATACAAAGCTCAAAAGAGAAATATATTATTAAGCTGAAAACTTTCATACTACGACAAAATTCAAGAAACATTGTCATTCTGTTTCTGATAAAAGTCATTTATGTGGAATTTGATTCAAATCTTTTTTTCTAATGTTACTTTACAGACGGCTAAACACAGAAAATCAACTTTTTTGATTATTAATTACCTCTGCTGATTTTACTTTGAACTTTTAGCAAAATGCTCCGTTTTTTTAGATAGTTGCTCAATCTTACGTAAAAATTGGCTCAAGTCGTATAATTTCGCCTAATAGTGAAATATAAAGATAAAATAGTAAATTTTTTAAATATGAAAATAAAATCGGGTTATCGGCTCGAAAATCCGAAGTAGCAAAGATTTCAATGCAATTAATTTAAACAAGATGCTGCCTCTGGTTGTAGTTAATTTACTTGTTTAAGGTTTGAGAAAAATGAAATGAAAATTTCTCCATTTAAAAATTTCAATATTTAACAGCACGGCAAAATAAAAATTATAAAACATTCAAGTTAATAAAATGCAAATTAATTTTAATGAAGAAAAATATAATTTTTCCAATAATAAATTTTCAAGTCAATATTTTTTGGGAATGATATAGTAATTCAATATGGAACATTCCCAATATTGGAACAATAGAAATTCATAATAATATCATATTCTTCTGGGAATGAAAGGATTTTGAAAACCAACAAAAGTACAGATTTTTGTGTGACTGGAAATCTACCATAAAATAAAAATAAAGAAAAATATATAAATATTCTTTAAATATGCAGAATTGATGCGTTTATGTATTAAATCAAATGAGTAATGAAAAACAGCATGGTCACAGCAGCCCCTTCAGACCAGGGAATAGAAGGAAAAATAAATTCTCTTCCATTTGATTAATGTAATACTCTATCTCAATTTGCTAATTGCTTTCCTTAAAATAAAATTTTCTAATTAAATGTTAATGTATTTAACTTGATTATTAAAAAAGAAAAGGATGAAGAGGCAGACGTAAACTTTTAAAAACTCACAAATTTTAAAACCGTATTCTTCTTCCCTCACTCCAATAATTTATACCTCTAAAATATTTAAATTTTTCAAAATTAGTAATCTATCCCTAATTTATCAATAGAATATAATAAATGAAGTAGTTGTCGTACAATATATCGCGAAAACATAACAATCAAAGTACCCGACGGAGAATAAAGACAACTATAAAATACACGCAACATAAAAGGCTGTATATTAAGCGCACACAAAACATTCCAGAGAGATTGATAATACTTCGGTGATCCCATGATTAATGCACTGCTATAAAAACAATAAAGAGCGATCGTTTTAATACACGGAGAGGAGGAGTCGAGAGCCCATTAATCTAAAGCAAAAAACATATCAATATACGGGAAAAAGGCTCCCATCAAATCTGAATAAATGCAACGTCAACAGAATAATTACATAGGACTGAATATATGCTCGTCCTTTTCTTCTTTCCCTTTTTCCCAATTTCACCTTAGCGATCAAATTATTTAAACCAGATTCCTGGTACAAATCTCATACCATTATAATACTTCAAATCAATCTCACAAAAAATATAATGAAAGTATGAGATGCAACATTTCAGGATGCAAATAGATATGATTAAATTATAACATCCATAAATAATTTTTAATAAACCTTGAAATTGTATTAAGAAAGCTTAAATATTTTACTTCTTTATTTAAACATTAGTTTTTAGAGCAAACTTAACTCTTAGCGAACCATCGCGTTCGCTTCAGATAATATTTAAGTATGTTAAACGAGGATTAAATAATGATTAAGAACTGTATGTTACGATTGTAAAGATTACAAAAGAAAAATTAATATCAAAATTCAGAACATGCGAATATGGCTACATATTAATCACTAGAACTTCATATTGCTCAAAGTGAATGGAATCCCTTCCTAGTGTCGATGTATCGATTAAATATCCGCGATTGTATTATGCAAATGCACAATTCCTGTTGTCTTTATTAAGGTCTTTCTTATACACGTGGAATTCGTTTTTATGGCTGAAAAATTGCTCTTTAACCGTAATTAAGATCTATTGAACTAGTTTACGAAAAAACGAAGAAAACAGTAAAAAGATGGTCGAGGAGAAAGGCGCTACAAATTGTGTTAACGATTACAAATGCTTATATCATTCAAGGATATAATAATAATATATACACTACCAGTACTAATTGATATTTATGCATATCATATTTTCGTAAATTGATCACAACCAATAAAGAAAAAAAATTTGAGAATTTTATAAACATCAAAACTCTTATGTTCATAAAAAGTGACCAAGTCTCTCGAACAATTTTCATGATTAAAATCACATACACACAGATATGTATAAATAAGAGGTTGAATACCGAAACAATATCCACTTCATAATTGCTAATCGTGCTTACCAACCCCTATGTAAGGTATTTAAATTTTAATAGTAAACTAAACTTTGAATAATCGAAAAAAGCAGCTTCACGATAACACGTTTACAATAAAAGATAATAGATAAAAAGTTAAAAAACAACTTCACTGAAGGGCAGAGATTGTAGATAAAAATCACAATTTAAAGGCATACGAAAAATGAAGAGGGAAAAATTTTTCTCTAAATGTTTTCATAATTTAATGAAGGCTTTTGAAGGCAGAATACTTAAAAACCTTGATCCAAGGATAATAAACCCAGATGATTAGTATTATGTGATTTCAAGGATTTCTTACAAATAATTACATAAAAACTACATTGTTTTATTACTTGGTCTTACAAGGAAAGTAACTGCAAGTGAAGAAAAGGAAGGCCTCTGAAATTATATTGTTTTGCAGTTATTTATTTATTATTATTATTATTTTCTAACATCTGAAAAGCAATGTCTTAGTACCACCGCACGTAGCCGAGCATCTTTGGATATTATAATAAAATGTTTGGTAAAAAAAGGTTTTGGTTATCGTTAACATCATTACAATACATAAGATTCGCGTTTTCGATTTTTTTTCATTTCGACAAAGATGGAAAAAATGGAAACTGCAATTTGCAGTTTCCATGCACTTAATTTAGAATTAGCTACCTCTTCATAAAACAAATATTTTCTTGTATTTCTGCTAGTTATTAGCAGGAAAAGTCTTCTGCTTTCCTTCACCAGTCCATGTGGAAAATTCAATTTACTGGTACTTCTACTCGTTTTAGAGTAAGTATAAATGTCAACAGCTCTCCAAAAATATCTCAAAAAGTTTTTTTTATACAATTTCTACAGCCTTTTACTGAAGTTTAGGTATTTCAAACCATACATAAAAACTCAAAACAACACACCTACTATTCAGTAATGTTGGTTGCAAAATGTAGCGGTTTTCCTTATGAATGTCTTATATTTTATATATATATTTTGCAATAAGCTTATTTCATTCAGATTTTATATCGCTTTACGATTCATAAATATTTCTCTATAATAACTTATTTCCCAGTATGAGACGTGCAAATTTTAATTATTATATGTCATTTATCCAATGACAAGTCGTCTTTCAAAAATTACAAAAATCTGATTTCGAAGAAATTTCTTGAAGAAAATCAATAAGCACTTTTATTTTCAGATTGCCTTCCAATTATAATGCTAATTACATAAAATTGTTAGGTTAACATTTTTATAAGAACTTTCACTCAAAAGTTTGAATTTGGCAAGCGAAAAAGTTAATTTTCATTACTGAATTTAATTCCCAATTTATTTGTTCTTCATTTTCTTAAAACCAAAAAATAACACTAAGTTATTGCTATTTATAATTTCATTTGTAATTCCCATTGTACAAAATTCAGTTAAAAAATAAAATTATATTAATATTTCAACAAAGAAAAAATATTGTTAGCTTTTGTTAACACAAATCTTTTTAGCAATTTAAATTCCATGTTTACAATTGACTAATATTTATCATCAATACAATTCATACAAATGTTATTAAAAAAACTTTACCAACCCATGACTTTTAAAGTTTTTTAGGAGCACCTTCGCAGAAATCTCAAAAATAGATTTATCTCCTCTGAAAACAGAATAAATGTTTTCTTAATAATATAATTTACTTAAAGTCAGCAATAATCTTATTGGGAGAAGGGAAATCTAA
Source organism: Ricinus marginatus (assembly GCA_028565995.1). NCBI lineage: Eukaryota > Metazoa > Arthropoda > Insecta > Psocodea > Ricinidae > Ricinus > Ricinus marginatus. Next base: position 107,155 of record JAOWBB010002707.1, on the reverse strand, counting down.
AAATACTCAATCGTGAATAAAAAGAGCGTACAGAATTCCTTTTAAAAGCGTATCTCATTTTACAAAATTAAAATGCCTGATTCTTTTTCGTTGTTTTCTGTACATTACTACAAACTGTTACGGTTTTACGATAAAAAAAAAATTAATATAGAAATTAAAAATGTAAATTAAAAACAATTCTCTGGTAGTATATTGCAAAAAAAATATTTTCGTAAATGTATAATGTAAAAATTAAAATAATTGGAATTGTCACACTAAATGCATACATCTGATTAAGATCAATTATATAATGGTAAAAATATTTTTTATTAAAATAAAAAACCTGCAAAAACCTAGCAATAAGATAAACGCTATTATATTAATAACCATTAAAAATTTCAATTTATATGCAAAGACTCATATAAAGTTTTTAAATTTAAAAATTTTACGTTTTCCTCAATTTACATCAAAAAATTTAATTAAAAAATGATGTGAAAGATTCGTAATCATTTTTTAAAGGAAGATTGTAATGAAAAGTCCCCACTATGATTGGTACACGAACCTATTAATGACTGAAAATAAGAAAAACATGAAAGAGACAAATTTTAAATATTTTTTTAAATTAAAACTCAGGTAACAGGTTGATTCATAAAATAGAAAGTGTATATCGAGTAGCAATTAACGCCTTCTTTAATATCTGTAGTTGTATTAGTGCATAGTATCGAAAAAGACAATCTAATCGCTTTCTAAACTTTTTCAAGTATATATGTATATATATTCAAGTGTGTATATATATACACATATATAAAAATATAAAGGTGCCAAAACATTAATCTCTTTTTTAATGCAATTTCCGATAAAAATTTTTTTTAAATAATTAATAGATAATTGTCTATCATCACAATCCCAAATGCATAAATACAATGCACAAAAATTCAAATTGTAATTGCGGTTAACTTATAAATTGAAACCCTAAATAAATTCGAAACTCTTAAAAAACAATAAATCCATATTATTTAAAATGTAAAATTTCATATTGATTATTTAAAAAAATTGACAGAAACATGATATTATAACATATATTTTCAGATATTTGTAAGAACAATATTATCTAAAACATTGTATTTTTCACACCTGCAGATAACAAAATATGATTTGAATGGAAATATCAACGATGAGGGCCATTAATAATGACATGAATCTAAAAATGCGCATTCTGTATTAAATTAAATAAAGATCCAGCGATCTGATTGAGTTTATTTTTACAAATTACTCTTAACGATAAGTACAACAATAATGTTAATTATCTCACGCAATATGCTGATGGTGGATTTACAAACACTGAAGATAAATAAGAAATATGGCATTGATCATTTTTATATGAATTCTGGAGTCATTTACTGATAAAACTTTAACGAAGTTCTCAATTTTCTGAATCATAAATTTTACGACAAAGAAGTAAAAAAAAAGATATCATACAATTATTTCATATGAAATTTAAGAATCAAGTAGAGAATGAAGCAATGATCGAAGTCTAACATATTCTTAACTATTGCCACGACGTTTCCGTTCTAACTTAAGTAAACAACTTTGACTAGTCAGGACTAAAAAAAAAAGTCGTCCGGAAGACATATTTAGAATAGCTGAGAAATTTTTCAATCCGCTCTCATGCAAATAACTGAAATTCCTTGTCTATTTTCTGAAAGTTCAGCAGAAGCAGTATCTTTAAAAATCTAATTTTTGTAAAACATTTCGCTCCGCCTTACATTTCAGTCAAATTTTAAATTCCAATAATATTTGGAACGAATTATCTCATTTAGTTTGACCAATTTATAAAGATGAAAATTATTCTTAAAAATTGAAGTCTGATTTAATCGAGCAAAGAAACTCATTTATTATTACATATAAATCGAGCTTTCAATAATATTTCCGAGCTTAATTGAACATCATTTTTATCACATTACTATTAAATTAAAGAACAGTAATTTTTTAATATTTATAAATATAACTTTTCAACGTAATGTGAAAACATTTTTCTCTAGATTTTAAAGTTAAAAATTTGAATTATATGAAAGCAATAATAGTGGACAAGAATATAATTAAAACTTTTATTATGCATATGCATTACATAACTTGAAAATTATTTGCCTTACAAAAATTTGCCTTTATAATTATTAAATTAAAATTCACTTATTTGAGATATATATATATATATATTTAGAATTAATTTTAAAAGACTATAAATAAGAATTATAAATATTATGCATAGAAAAAATAAAAGAGATTATGACATAAGCTGCATACAGAATTTCATTTTATTTTCATGTAGTAATAAACTATTTTAAGTCTAGCAATTTTAATGATTTTGATATTTATACAAATTAAAATGAATTTTTTTCTAATAACTGTTTTTTTATAAAGATCTGATTTTATGCTTGAAATTTTACATTAAAAATATTAAATTTACAATCTTAATAAAAGAAGGCATTGTAATCATGCTGACCAAGTAATGAAAGCAAGACAAAGAAATGAGAATCTCATAATTTGCAAATAGAAAGTATTAAATTGGATATCAGCCAGAGCCAAATGTACAAAACCATAATAATCCTGAATGTAAATTAAATATTCAGTAAAATTGGTGGTTTAGAATAAAAATGTTAACAAATAAAAAATAAATTATCAAAATTCAATTTTTGCACACTGGAATTGATGTGTGGAAATTCTTAGAATTTTATTCCTTTATAAAATCAATAACCACAAATTTCTTTAATTTTTTTTAAAATTTAATTTCAAAGAAATAAATAAAACTTATCAAAAGTGATTCATCAAGAGACAGATTGCAAATTACTCATACAAATATCTGCAGGTGATATCTGCAAAGCTTTAACTATGTAAAGAAGTAATTAAGTCTTTTGTAATGTGTTCAAGAAAGAATTCTGTCATGCATTTATTAAAATATTTCAAAATCAAGTTTTAATGATCCTTTATTTATTACTTTTGAATGAAAAATTGATTTTATTATGTACTAACTGCAAACTTTAAATTTAATAATTTTAATATATCTTTTATCTTGCTGTACCAATAATTTATGAATATATACTTCAAAAGTATATTTGCATTCATTGAAAAATTAATAAAAGATTGAATGACAGAATAGCACAGAAAATTTAACATCCAATTAAGTTTTGTTACAATATATTCATTGTAACTGTAAAAAAAATATACAACTTAAAAAATTCTTTGGGATCTTTTACATAACTATAAAATAATTATTGTGTATCAGACTCAGTTGAAATAAATAATTTAATTTTAGGATTAAAATAAATTTAACTAAAAATTCTGATGAAGTTTTTAATTAAATCTAAGGACTTTTGAGAAAAAAATTTTTAAAAGCTTGAGTTTAAATGTGTGACATAAAAAACTGCCTTTTGTGAAGAATTAAAACATGATTACCTAAAATTTTGCGTGAAATTATATGAAATTGTAATATAAAATTTTATTGTTTAATAACAAAACTGCAGTTTTACTTTATTATATTTAAACGTTATTGATAAATCTTGAATAAAAAATGGGAAATTGTTCGCAGACTGGCAGCAGAAAAGTCTCAGCACAAATTCATAGTGGACTCGCCTGGCTTTCGGTCAAGGTCATTTATTGATTAACAATTTGTATCATTTCTGAGAAACTGAATGGATCAATCGAAGCCGAGAATGCAAATAAATTAAATAAATTTTCAAAGCGAATTTTATTGTCGATTGAACTAGTTCATTTAAATTTACTTTAACGAACTGAGCTCAAAGCGCACAAGAATTTATTAAAAGCTAAATCCAAAGAGACTTTTCGTTAATTACCTGAAATATTTCGATCATTATAATTTGTAGTTTAAAGCTCGCACTAGTTTTGACAATTAATTAATTTAAAGACACTTTAAGATTCAAACTGTTCAATTCAAAATGGCACGTAGATTTTATAAAGTCAAACGAAAAGTACTACATAATATGAAAAAGAAAAAATTCAATTAAAAAAACAAATGAAGAATAAAATCACAGCTTATTTACACTATATACTGTTTTGGCCTCTCGTTTTCCAGAAAATTTGTAAGAAACAGTAAAATCCGCATCAACTTCTGTTCACTTAACAATATTTTGTTTCAAAAAGTATTATTTTAAGAAATGATGGTCATATACTTCCAAGAATAAATATTGTTATTAAAATATGATTGGTTTGCAACCGGTCACGTGGTTCATTGGTCACATGATCATTTAATTTAGTTCCCATTTTAAAAACCACGACATGAACACCACAATGTATCGCCTTTTCATTTGTCCATTTATTTTTCCTCGCTTAATTCATACGTAACTTCTGAATCTAATCAGTTATGCAACTTGACAAATTAATTTAATAAAGTACAATAAAACGAATTTACAATAATTTATTAACGAATTTACAAGTGAAAAAAATGATTATTAAGAACTTTTGTCAATATATTTTGATGCAGTTCCGGAGAATTAAGTTGCTTGATGATCAACATTATTGATTTTGCTAAGGAGAATAATTAATTAAATTATCTTGTTGCAACGCTAAGGCGATAAATTCCACTCAATTATGCGAAAGGGCCGAACTGTAAATTTTGAATGAAAATTACCTTTTTGAAGTTGTAATATCTATCGTTCATTTAAAATTAGTACATCGAATAGAATTTCTTAAACATCACAATACAAAGTTACTTCCACATTATTTCAGAAAAAAAAACAATGGTAAACAGGTGAAGGAGCGGTAACAAATTCGAAGCACATAAATGAAAGGTTAAACGGTTCGTGAATGGGAAAAAGAGAGGGCGAAAAGAAAGTTGAAAGTCTCGGCGCCTATAGAAACGACCGGGAGTCTCGACATGCCGAACGTCACTGACGCCGGGCGTCGCGTAACCGCCGTTTTCCAAAGAGCAACATAAAGAATAGAAGCCTGACATAGAAATCCTCCCGGGACTCGCATTTTGTCGCTGTTATTTTTCCCGGCGGAGAAATTGCGTTATTAGCATCTAAACTCGAAATTTAACATTTATTTTAAAAAAAGAATAAAATATAATTTATCCCGCTGATATCAAGCGAATTTTCATTAATTCACCGAGTATAAATTTATTTTGATTACGCAATATTTGCAGTGTCTAAAAATCAACGATCAATATTCCCTCCAAAAAAAATTCCCTGCACTTTAAGAACTTTTTTGGGGAAATTTATCTTACCATTGAAAAAAAATTGATTTCCTTTCCAGATGATTAGTCCTTAGGTAAATATTCTCTAAAACACTTTTTTAAATTAAATTATTATACAATAATAACGGGCTCTTTAACCGAACACTTAATGATCAAAACTTATTTTAATTATTTATAATAAATAAAAACGTCTTTGCCTGCTTTAAGTGTTAGTAAAAGTACCTGCTACCCAACTGACGACCGACAACCGAATGACCTGTGATCAGTGACCATCCTTGATACTTGTTTTGTGGTAACAGAGATCAATTAACTCCATTTTGTTTGAACTATAAATTTTAATTCATGCATTTAACGGGTCTGCCTGCACGGTAATTTTTCCTTTTAAAAAGAGAAAATCCCAATTTAACAAAATCAGAGCAAATATTCGTTGAAAAATTGAATCTCATAAAAAAAAAAGAATAAAATAAAAATCTATCACGTACTTTATACAAGTTGACAAAATTCAGAATTTACAACTTATACCTTCACTTTTTAAAAAATACTTTATATTTTCGCTTATCATCAAAATTTATAAATTTTAAGAGTTTCATTTTTGCAAAATTGTCCGAAAATCATGCCAGTTGTTTGCATTAAAACTAGGAACCATGTAAAATCATAATTGAGGATCCTCGTATCAATTACTTTGAAATCATTTTTTTTTAATTTTATACATGGAAATCAATTATGATCCTATTGACTGAAATTGGGATTCCAATATCAAAGGACGTTCTAAAAAAGCAATCAGTGACATGAAAAGGACAAACGAACGAAATTATGATTTTTATTTTAATTTTTTCTAAATTGAAAGGATTTTAAACCCAATCCAAATTTGGGAAATGACATGCTTAAAGTTCTGATTATAACTCAAATAAATTAGGTAAAATGTTGTACTTAAATAAGCGATATTCATTAGTCTGACCAACGGATTTAATAAATTCATAACAAAATAAAAAAAAGTTATGTGTACATGCTAGATGTAGTTTAAATGTTTCTTATGTATCTGAAATGCAGAAAATTGTAAAAGTGAAACTTTTACAATTTTTTTATTAATAATTATTCACATAACCACAATTTAAAGGAAATACTTCACAAATAATAAAGCTAATGGGAATAAATCATTGAAATAATAAAAATTTTGATGTGTTTCACATTACCCGAGCAGAAGAACTGAAGTATCAGGGTAAAAAAACAAGTTTTCCTTGAAAGAAATTCTCTGATTCACTATATAAAAACCATCCATATTTACATCAAAGCTAAAACAGCTTCATTTGGGTATATCGTTTGAAAAATGTAATATACGGCAATTTTTTTACATGCAAATTTAAAAAATTATATTAAACATTGGAAGTTTTGAATTTTAAGAAAATTCGATAGAACCGCACATAAAAAGCTTTTAAATATTTATAATAATAAAAGAAATTATCAATACCTTAAAATAAATCGAAATAGTTCCAAATGACCTGATTTCAGTCATCAATAATGTGAGCAGATAATAGATGGATGAATTATATTTAATGACAGTTTCTGCTAAACCCAAACAAGGAAAATTTATTTGATGAAAACTAGTTAGAAATATCAATTTAAAATTTAAAAAAAAGACAATGAGAATGCATTTTTTGAATTTATTTGTGTATAAATGCATAAAAATATTTTTTAAAAATAAATCTATTGAAATTCTACTACTCATACTGTTATTCTACAGATAGCATTTTCTGATATTTTCATTCTTTCTGCATTAAAATCTTCCCGTTTCATAAACCTTCCTATAAAATTCGCAACTGAATGAAAATTTTCATTTATTAATCAGAAATATTGTCGGAATCTTGCATAATTATTCTCTATTTAAACAAATTCCATGTAAATTCTAATTTTAAGTAACAAGCTCATGCCAAGAAAATTCCTGTACCTGGCGCCAAGGTTCCAATTAATTGGCATTGTTTTTTCATCGTGACTGCAACCTTTCATTGATTGTTCAATTAATACTGTCTCGAGTTATTTATTTGAATATTTACATATTTATATATTTCAGGAATCTAGGGCAAACTATATATCCAGTAAGTTTCAATTTCAAAATTGAAATAAATTTCAGCTGGGCACTTATGAATCACAATCTTTAATTTCTGTTAATGCTAGACACTGGGGAAGATTTGATCGTCGTGGGCTTAGTCTGAAATCGTTCAACACTCTTTGACTCAATTCAGTAGCCTTAATGTTGATTCACTTGATAGAATTAAGTACTTCTGCAGATAAATTTCAAACCTGGATTCATCGAAAGACGAAAAAATTGTCCTTTTTAATGCAGTCGTATCGGCTTCCAACCAAATTTTGTTATACATTTAAAATGTGTGCGAAATAGCAATTATGCCATCTGCCAATAATTTTGCCAGTGCTAGTCCGATCCATCACCATTTTTTTCCAGTCAAAATTATCTGACATGCCTATTTCATTTGACATGATTATCGATATAGAATACCGAAAATTGGTATAAAAAAAGCAAGATTCAAATCTGAATTTTTAGACAGATCCAGTGCTCAAAAATTCGTATCATTTATGATTCAATACAAACTTATAGAATTGAATGAACGCTTTTTAGTTAGAGGTCATTACATATATTTGATTTTTTTTATCTGGAATTAATTGCATAAAATTACTTATAAATTGTGAAAGTGTGGTTTTTCACAAAAAAAGAATTATATAATGCTCTGCGAAAAAAATGTTTCTCTTCATCCATCCGGATGATATTATAATGTTGGGCAAGTTAAGTGATCGAAGTTAAGTGATCCTATCTTTCCTAAGGGAAGAGAAATTATAACGAATGCTGGATTGTAATAAGATGCGACTGTTCGGTGTTCCAGGTACGGGACGAAAATGAGCAAATGTTTCGGAACGAAGGAAGAATAGGGTTTTCCGGTGATGTGTGTGGAACTGGGAGTTCGCCTGTGTAACCTAAACGGGGAGAAATCCGATGGCCGCGTGAAGAAAGCATGATGCTAATCAGGTACGATAAAATTGTGTTACGTAATATTAGTGACGTCTCGAGTCTGAGGAACGAGTTTTGCCGAGCACTTAGCTTGCAAGATTGTGGTCTTCCCGCCTGTCCTGGGACGGAAAAACCGCATTTGCGTCAAAATTGTCTCACACGGTGCGTCCCCATCTGCGTAAGAAATAGAAAACCGAAAATACCTCAACTGTATTAATAGATATTTTCGTAATCATTTATTTCCCATAATAAACTATAAATCGGATCGCTTAATCACGAGGGGGAGAGAAAAATAAAGTTTGCCATATAGGTTTCTGATGGCCCTTGTGGATGTATACCATACACGATTTGATTTTATTCCTATATATGTCACTTAAAACAAGTCAGGAAGGGAGAATCACAGCACTATCTTTCGCAAGACTTATTGCGTGGTATGCATTGTCCCGTTCTCAAATTAACACATCGAAAACTAGACTATAACAAAGATCGATTTTTCCCTTCAAACGGATGAATCTGCCTACGGAACAAAATATTCGCACCGTGCCGACTGTAGGAAATGCGGTTGGAGGAAAATTCTTGTTCGTGTACGTTGACCTGCAACCCGCAATCCTCCAGATTTTTAGTTTCTGGAGAATTCCTAAAATCCTAAGAAGGAAAGCCTCAGAGATTACCAGATTACCAAGTCCTTTTCTCGAAGAGAAAATCCTCGAAACTAAAAAAAAACTATAATTTCTGTGGGTGCAATTTATGACAATATCAGGACAATCATCGATTTAAGATATCGATTACGATTTAAAAATACCAATATTCTCGGTTGTGCATTGTTCATGAAAAAGAATTGGGGATAGCAAGTGTTGAGCTGATTTCAAACGGGGGAATAAATCATGAAAAGCAGGAGATTAATTGACGAAAGAAACAGAAATTCCATGAGAACTGCTGCAACCGTATGGAGTGCATTAGATTTCGTACAAAATAAGAAGATTGAAATTGACGCCAAAGGAAGAACTATTAAGATTCATTACTAGCGGTGACTGAATTAAATTTTCTTAAGCTAAATGAGGGGCAATCGTAACTAATGTTTCTCTGGGCGAAAAATTTTTTGCTATGTTGCAGACATAATTTCGGTAAATTTAAACCTCGGCTAACTGCAAGTTCAGGTACAATCAGGATCTACCTATGTAAAATCGAGGTCAGGCAAATTGCTCGGCTTTGACGTAGATACCTATGGAGAATGAGTAATGGTCTTAGGCCGGCAGGGCTACCTCTTTCTCTGGTTAATGACACCGCTTTGTTTTTATGAATCATTTACCATACTCTTTCTCTGTTCCTTCTTCTGTGATTCATTCACGATTCCGGAATCCGCATATCAGGTATTAGGAAGTGATTGAATATAAAAAAAATTGAGAAAATTTTTATGCATTATCGTAATCTTATCGGTTATTTGTAGTTCGACTACAGGTTAGGTTAGCTACCTGGGATGGTAACATTATCAATGGGATATACCTTCCTTATCAGTATCTACCTTCCGAAGCACATTATTAACATCGGGGTTCCTCGAATTTGCATCCCTTTCTCTTGATTTCACTTCTGCATTCAGCCGTCCGGTTGGCTCTTTCTCTACAGCATGTTGCTTTAATTTTTGTACAACTTGATTATTGGAGATCACGACTATCCGTAGAGTTTCAACGCCGACCTTTATACAAAATTGTTTGTCTACTTATTGCTAAATATTTGTCTGACGTGCTTTATTTCTTCCAATATTGGTTGCATAACAAAAACATCTCCTTAAAACGAGGTTCATGCATTCTCCCGTGTGTACAAAAGAAAACCCCTTAGTGAATCGCAACAAACCTTTTGGTATAATGTAGTATTAAAATTCTAAATCATCCGCATTCTTTCGAAAGCTCGAGTAGCAACGGGATTTAATCCTTATTGACACTTCGAAAAGCTCTAACAAACCGAATTGCCCTATGCTTACAATTTCAAACCGAAAAACTCGGTGCAATTTTAGGACAAGACCTAGGCGCCTCGATTTTTGTCGCATTTGCGTGAGTCATCCTGCTGCCGACAGCAACACCCACATTCGAATATAAGATAAGCTTGTGTACTCGGATAGATACATTTTTTCTCGCACCCAATCGCAATACTCTCAAATGTGAGGCTTACATGAAGAATTATTCAATTTCTCGCAATAAGAACCAAAATTAACTGAAATCGGATGAATTGTATTCGAATTCTGATTATAAGACATATAAGCATGAGATATGCAAGTTCAAAAAAAACAGCAATGCAAAAGAAGTCATTATGTGTGAGGATCTAACATTCGCATTTAAACAAAGTGTTTGGATGTGACAAACTTGATCTAATTAAGAACTTATATTACGATCACCAATATATTCTCATCGACTTAGAATTTTCAAATATAACTTCATATTAATTGATAGTAACTTCTATAATTTATCACTCAAAGTGAATATGTTTGAAGTATGGTACTACTTGACAAAGAGCACGTGCATACCTCATTAATTCATTAAGCCAGGAAGTTTTTTTACATTTACTGCGGTTATCACACTTTCGGAAACGTACGTGCATTTTAAAATCTTCTCGCTCATATAAGATGTGGAAAAGAGTGAAATAATGATGAGGTAACGGTATGACTTGTTTGCAACTCCAAGCTTTATTGAACTGCCTATGCATTTGGGCAAAAATACAAATTCAATAACGAAATTTTATGAAAATGAAGCTTCTTATAATATTGAAAATCGAGAAACTGACATGTCGTTACAGCAATTTAACCATACCAAAGTTATGTGTATATGTGAAACAGCAAAATGGTTCTTGTTAATGTGAAAGTTTAAAAGCTTCCTTTGATATACGTTTATGCTGAAAAGCATAAAACTGAAAACGAAACACGTTTCGCGTTCAAAGAACAATTTTAAACGTGTTCAAAAAAAAAAAAAGAAGACTGATTAACACTTAACCCAAGCGACGACACCAAACAATCCAAGCAGTATGATATTCGAGGAAGATGAGTTTAAAAATTGTATTGACATACTTCTTCATGGAAAGAGTTTTGCTCTTTTCTCATTGTTAGAGCGTAAAATTTTAAGAATTATTCATTTTCGTAAAGGTCCAAATAAAGTTTTGATTAAAGGGTAATTTCAGCCTTTTTAGATGCAATAAAATTAATTATAAAGGATGACTTACCTGTATCTTGAGGGAATAAAATTGTTTATTATTCTAGACCAATTTTTATAATTTTTTTATCTTCCGCTTGCTGATTGATTATCTCTTCCTTCTGAGGTGAATAAGTAATAAGTTTAGATTTATTTTACTATTTTTTATTCTTAGAATAAGAGTTTATGGAATTATGTAGTCCTTATTCATGTAAAATCAAATGCTTTTAGTAAAATATTAAAAAAAAAAAACTCGATGGAATCCGAATTCAAAATTAATATACATTAAAACATTTAGAATTCTTTTTTTCAATAGGCAACATGCAAATTTTAAAGCAAATTATTTCTATAAAAAACCGAAAGCATTGTTATTGATGGGAATGAAGGGAATCGCAAATTGCTCGCAAAACTCCGGAAAATTAAAGTATTTTTATTAAAATTTAAGGCAAAAAACGGATTCTAGTCAGAAGACAGCAGGGGAGAAAGGGGTCGGGAGAAAATTTTCGAAGATGGAGCCGATGCTGGAGCTGAATCACACTGTTTGCTGGAATGGATGAATCAGCAAAGGCTCGTGAATCGTCAGCGAAACCTCCCCCCCGATCGAGGACAGGGCCGCTGCAATGCGAACTGAATTATCTCAGATCTTTCCTCGCCCCAAATATAATGCAGCTCCACCTTGGGAAAATTTTTTCGAGAAAATTATCACGAGGATTGTGCCGCGCCCGCGCACAGCGGTAACCTTAAGGAAATCACCAACCATAATCTTCAGCTGTGAGAGTCGTTCGCAGGACTTGAAGTGTCCGCCGATCAATGCCGGGAAGAAAAAGAAGGCGAAAGGGGGTCTCCGAAGCTTTTCTCTTCTTGCGGAACGATGCCCGAGTCCTCCGAGGGCCTGCGCCTTTCCTGTTGCCGCCGCATCCTCGATTTCGAAGCAGTTCCCCGCGTTGCCGACCAAACTGTTCTTTAAATAAAAATAAATAAATTAAAAAAAAAAAAAAAAAAATTCATCGCAACACGATAACGAAATGCGATGTCTGACATCCAAAGTCCGTTTTGCATTCTCGAAGCTATTGTGGATCTTGGCAAAGAAAACTGCATTCGAACCGTCGGTTCGAAAGACCGACAAAAAAAATTTCGGCACAATTTTTCTCAGTCAACCTAATAAGTTGATTCAAAAGAAAACTCGACATCCACAGGGGCAAATATAAAAAAGAATTACTGTTGTTATTTTTTTGAATAAAAAGCTGCATGTATATCGAGGAAGAGCTTTCTAAGTGCGAAATCTAAAGTCTAAAAATAAACGCGGGCATTGCAGTAAATTAGAACGAGAAGCTTGTGTGACAATGAACGTATATATTCTGTCAAATCATATCGATGTAATTCCATTTTGAATATATAATATCATTTATATTATATAATTCGAGAAATCGAAAGTGTACTAAGTAAACCAAATACAGCACGATTTAAAATACGAATTCGACCGCGATCATCCCGAGAATGGAAAGTAAAAACGCGACGATGCATAATGACGAAAAAGTTGCTCCGATTGCTGGAGAGATTTTGAGTCCATTGAAAGATCCATAGCTAGGAGTTATAATAGAAATAGAAGCAGTGAGAAAAAGGAGACAGGCGTGGGAATTGCATTGGAACATTGAAGTTTCCTAGTTTCGAAACCTCGCTCACAGCACGGGAGAAATTCGTGTCGTGAATAAGAAAAAGTTCAAGTTCAGGATCAAAAATGAGGATCACGATCGGATCAAGTGCAATTCTACGTGATAAAGCTGTACATCCAAGTTAGGAAATAATTCTTACTTTAAGGGGCTTGCACCGATTGAAAAAAATCACAAAAATACAGAAAGTTTAGTTTTTTCTTCTTTCGAACTACTGAATTTCACCTTTAAGATGCAACTATTAAAACTGAGAAACGACGGAATTTACTTTTTAACAATTACTACACAACTTATTTACTACTCGTGACCTATGACGTAAATAAAGTTAAGCTTAATCATATACTTAATAAAGAGGAATTTCAACTTTCATTTTTCATTTCATTATATTAGATCTACTTAAAAAAGACTTTCTATAATGAGAGACCATGTTAGTTTATACTCTGCAAATACAGAACATCAATTAATATCAATGAAACAAAAAAAAATTATTTAAAATATTGAAACTTAAGTTTTTTTTCTTTTGTGACGTCTTTTTAAGTTCTCGATTCTACCGTACACTAATCGAATTTATTTATGTAAATGAAATTAGTTTTTTTCACATATTCAAAGACGCATTAAATGAGGTATATACATTTCTTTTTGTTAAAAATATTGATTAAAACAAGTATTCAAAAATTAAGTAAAAAAAGAGGGTAAGATAAATTTACATGAGATTTACATTATTTGCCGTAAAATAAATTTTTAAAAAGTCAATAAATCAGATTCAAATCTGCAATTTAAATAAATCGATATAAATTAAATAAACGGACATGCAAAGAGCATACAAGAAAAATGCTTAAATAAGTAAGAGAAAGTAACGCGGAATCGATAAAAAGGATCGCAAAATTTTGTTAAAAAAGGAAAAATTTTCCTCCCGCCTTGTCGTTCAGTTTGCAATTTAGAAATGACAAACTGTGATATATATATGTATATATATTTTAAACTACATTCCATTTATTCAGCGTAATATATATATCGATTATTGGTGTGATCGGAGGTAACGCCGGACCAGAAAACTTTAACGAGAGAATCCACACAGGATCATTTAATGATGCTGTTAAGATAGCTATCTCCCCTCCGGCAAAGTCCAATGGCGGCAGATCGCAGGGAAAGATTTCCCGCAGCTTTTGAGGATTCTCAGGTGTGCTTTACGACCGAGCGCGACGCGGGCTTCGAGCCCCACATTTTCACACTCAAACTGTCATTTTGGATAATGCCCGAATCTTGTGATATTTCTACATTCGCCCTTGCCCACAACTCATGCCACCGATCTGCGGATCTCGCTCGAGATCGGATCGAGCTTTAGATTGAGGGAAGAATTTCACAATTAACTGGACAACAGATGTAAAATTATCGAATAAATATATGCGTGCGCGTGCGTGCGTGCGTGCGTATGTATAATAAAATCTACGAAATAAACCATAAGTAAACGTTTGCCAGACGTTAAATCTCGGCGCTTCAACTTTCGATCATTGCATTTGCGATCCATGCCTCTCATTCATACGTTATGAACATTTCACATGTTTTATGCACATTTTTAATTTCACCCTCCGCATGGGGGTACGTCGAGGGTTTTTTAACCAATTAAATATTCCGGCAGGAAAGGCTGCCTCCTCTTAGCATACGTTAATTCGCAATAAAGACACCTGTAATGGAATTACTGACCGCATTTGCGGCTGATGGGTTATGAATAAAAAATTTTAAAATTTATTCAAATAGAAGGAATTAACGAGAGAAGTGTACCTCTCTTCCGTGACAGAAACAAATATATATATTATTGAAAACATATAAGAATACTTGTGCATTTTTTGTTTCGATGGTGATCGCATGCGTGCAACTGGAATTTAAGTAAAATAAGCTCAGCAATCGTACATATTAAAAACTAAATATTTGAAAAAAATTAATTTTTGTAAATGTGTAAAAAATTTTTCGAATTTTGGACTGATGAAAAATATTATTTCAAAAGTAGTGGTTTAAGGCCATTTAATACATTTATTTCGAAGTTAAATATAAATGTGATTAAATATAAATCATACAGAATAGATATTGTTTATTACTCCATAATTGATTTGTATTAGGAGGAAAACAGAAAACAAATCCCCTAGGGTGAATTTCGTTCGATTCGGATTTGAAATTGTGCGGTGCAATAAAATTTTTGTTAATTACAGCAAAGGCAATTCCACATTTGGCGATTCTTAAACATTCGAAAAGCCGCCCCATTGTCCATTCCCACCGCAGATTGGCGCTATCGGGGCGAAAGGCACCAACAGGAATAAATCAGGTTGACGATCCGAGCCCCCCACCCTTATCAATGACAGAAGCCGAAATTATCGCGTTTTGCGGGAAAAAAATAAGATAAAAATTACAATTGGAAAAAAAATCGCATCGGTGAATGAATCAGTAATCATTGGAAAACATAAATAGTGAAATGACTAGTCGGCTGGCCAGGATTTCCCCAACGTCTCATCGCGAGCTGAGAGCCGTAGAAGCGCGCGACCGCAGGCTTGGCCACGCGGCGCCTCGGGTCTTCGTAGCGTCGACGCACTTTCGCGGCAACCGAGTTGATCCGAGCGTTGCGAACGTTTCAGACAGGGACCCACCTCTTTTTACGTTTCCGCCCTCGACGAGGGGCGCTTTCAATCGCAGTGGCGAAAAGCTGAAATTTTCCCTGCTTTTCCCGAAATTTCGCCTCCCCGGCGAAGGGGATCCCGGTGGATTATCCCGAAGGCATCGGAAGTTCCCGAAGCTGCCGGAAACCGACGAATAAATTCGGCAGCTGTCCGACCGGGGTACCTTCCCCGAACTTCGGAAAATCCCCGCACGAGATGAGGTAATATTTACACAACCATACCGCTGAGCTCGAGCACTGACAGCGCGTGGTTTTCCCTTTCGGTTTATGACCTCTCTATTTATAGCTGGATTTCTCAAGGCGTCTTCGGTCAAGGTCACGGGGAGAAATGACCGCTCGAATCCGAAAAACCGATTAGATAACGCATCTCGAAATGCGGAGCCTCCGCGATCGATCCCGTCATTTTGGATAAGAGATGAAGAAAAGCACGGGGAAGAAGCTCTTCGGCCACTTTACCCGGAAATGAAGGCAGCCTAACCGGATTCGCAGGCGTCAAGGGGTCTTTCACATAAAATCGGCGATTTTGACATGTGAAAGAAGAGGGAAAAATGAGTGAAAAAAAAGTTAAAGAAAGAAAACGTTGAAACGAAGGCGAAAATTGAACGACATTATTATGCTTCGCGGCAAGGCCAATAATAAAGGCGCATGGAATTGCCCTCAGGACTTTCGGTACATCAGGGATGAGAAATTTGTGCACACCTTTCGTATAAAAAGTGTATTTTAAGTTTTATGTCAAAATTGTTCGGATTGTAACACAATTTCAAGGAGAAAGCAACTTAAACTATATCCCGGCCTTATTTATCAAACTGCCGCCTGGAAAAACGTCAGGAACCGGAATTTTTGGATTAATCCCCCCCGTGAATGGCTTAAAATATGGGAGGACCAACGTTTGACTTCGTATTTCATCAATTCCCTGCCGAAAAGGCGAAAATATTTCATTCAAAAAGGAAAAAAATTATACATATACATAAGACAAAAGTTTTTGGATTTAAAAAAAATCGCAGGAAGGAAAGGCGATATTTTTCCATTCCCTTTTCTTATATAAATCTTCTTCCAAAGAAAATAGAGAGACGTTAAAAAAAGGGAGAATAGAGGACAATATTTAAAAAAGATAATGGATACTGAAAGAGGCGATAAAATATATCACAGACCATTAAACAGGAAAGCGACAGTATAAACGGGGTCGAAGGGGCGGAAATAATGCTGAAACTCGCAGATGGCGGACAATTAACACCAGAAAACCGATATAGAATTCATCCTTAATTACCACCGCGTACTTTTTCCGCACGGTCTTCGAAACTAAAGTTTTTTGTTTACTCAAGGAGAAAAATTATCAGTTTTCGCCATTATTGGAAGAACCCGAAAATTCCTCCGGGGTACCTTCCTTTTTTTCGGCTGAAAATCCTCCCGAATTTAGTTTCCTCCCCTCTCGCGGCCTCTTTGCCCGCGTTCAGAAGCGGTCTCGATGTAAAGCGGAGGCAGCGCTCGATAACGATTTCAGAACGTTCCGTTACCGGCACTCGTCTCGGCGCTTCCCCCTTTCGATCGGCAGACCCAAGCGTTCGAGTTACTCAGGTGCCGTAATCGCGTTGTTAATTAGAAAGTCACATCTTTCATTCAGGTCTTGCAGGCGATGAATCATTTGCGCAGAGTTTCCCAAACCCTCGAAAAAGCGGCCCGGTTCGGTTGGGTTCCGTTCAAGTTGCAGCCGTCGAAGTCGAAAACGGAAGTGGAAATAGCGTTTTGAAATTCCGCCGCGCCCAAGTCCGTTGCACTTGAAACCGTGCATTTTCGTATCTCCGCCTTATCTTTCGCGTCAATCGCGACGTGAAAAGTCGCACTGGCTCTGTGGAAACGTTTTTTCAACAAAATACCTGTTTCGCGTGTCCTGACGCAATGGCATGACTCAGGGAAAACTGCTAGGCTCTGAAGAGAATCCTCGAGATGCAAAATCATGGGTTCCGATGACAGCTTCCGGATTCCCCGCTCCGAAAGAACGGAAGAGAAAAGTGGATGATGCAGATTTACCAATGAATTACGCCGAAAACGAGCTAATAAACCCCATCCGAACTGTGCACGTGGAAAAACACGATGTTCGATATTAAATAAATCTAATGGAGCGCTTCCTAAGACTGCTGTCACCCCCGAATAGGGGCGAAACCTTAAATTCGTGAAGCCGAAAGCCGTTCCATAATATAACAAGTGGCGTCCAAGACAAATGAAATTCGAGCGTTTTCCCGCTTCAAAAAATCTGAGGGGCGCGCGGCCATATTGCCGATGCTCCGCATTTTTGTTGTTTATCCGATGTCAAGAATCGACCGAAAATAAATAATTAAATGTTTTCGAAGAGGAGTGAAAATAAACTGCAGATCCGGAAATTTTGCGTGTTCGATTTTGCCGGCAAAAAATGCCCAAACATATGCGATCCGGATTTCGGTAAGACGTCGGCCGTCAGCGTGACAACTCCGTTGAAGACCCCGTTCGGAAAACCGCACAGAGTGGAAAACGATCTGCCGGGAAGGAAAAAGTTTGCCAGTAGATCGCTGACAGATCTTAAAACGGAACACCAGCAACAAAAGGAAAGGTGGGAATAAAAAGCACGCGAAACAAACCAACGTTTTACTTATTATAACGAAAAAAAGTTTCAAAGGCTCAACAAGTAATATTTCACGATGACATTTTTTTTTAATCAAAATAATTAAAATTTCCTATATATCTAATATTATTATAAAAATCGCAGATGACATATAAGCAGCAATATAACCAATAATTGAAGATATAAATGATTAATAATAGTACATGTTCAAGTTTAGGTGCGACTCCGTATTTTTTCCTCTTCACTATTTAAGAATCAAATTATATAATGTGATTCGATGACTGGAATTATAAATTTAATTCTACTAGATAATTATTAATTTGTATTTTTTCTGCAGAAAAAGAACGAAATCCCTGACGAGCGATGTACGGGGCAACGCGGAGGCAGTTTTCGGACGGAAGCCCTTCCGCCAGTTTCCGCACTGGCCGGAAACGAGGAACGTAAACGACGCCGGAAGACGCGTCGTGAATCTCCTCATGTTGCACGCCTGGAGACGCAGGCGGGAGGACAACGAGAAAGCGAGGGCCGTCGTCGCCACGCTGACCGATCAGGTATGGAAAAGCGGAGCGGATCCCGCACAAAAATGCATGTTGCTATTTTTAACGTGGATCGAGCCTTGGTCGCCGCTGCAAAGAAAACCAAATGGAAATGAAGCTGAAAAAAAAAAGATTTTTGAGATATTCCCGCGGGAGAGAAGGAAAGTGTGGACTGGGCGGGTTCTGGAAAGCTTCGAGGCACGTACATGCGGAAACAGGGATAAGGTGGAGCCTCGATAAATTTCGAAATGGGGGTTTTCTCTCGGAATCGATTCCGGGAGAGATGATGCCTGGTTTAGGTCAGGGATGAGTCGATTGCTGCTTTCCTGGGAAAGCCTCCCGGCTCACTCTCCCGAGGGAGAAATCTAATGTTCTGATTCATAATTTACCACCGATCCCTTTTCTTTTTCTCCCACGATGGAATATGCTCCTGCCACGTTTTTTTTCGTTCTTCGCAGTGAAAAACTTGTTTTGCCTAATTGTTCTCACCCGGCTCGGCCTTAAATTACCGGCTAAAGAGGGATTTTCAACTTTTTTCCTTTTTTTCGACTTCTTCTTTTTTTTTTCCAAACGGAAGATTTACGACGTCAAATTTCAGCAGCAAATCAATTCAAAGCAGATTTCTTTTGAATTCCATTTCTTCCTTTCGCCGAGACAATGCAATCCAATCGCGGCCGTACCTTATGACTTAGATGAAATTCGAACACGTTCAGAAACTGATTGGCTTTTATGTATATCTGAATATTTTTTTGGATTTGAATTATTATCGATGAGAATTCGTACGATTTTCATTCGTGTAAATTGGAAAAAAAAATTTTGAATTTTTAAAAAAGGTTTCTTACAATGAAATAATCTTAAACGTATGGGGATTCGTGAAGTGACCTACATTTATAGTACAATTAATTTTAATATTTTTCTTCAAAGTAGCCTTTCCACGCATTACGACGGACGTTAATACACGTTTTTTGAGTGGTTGTTAATTCCTTCAAAGGAGTTTAATCTTGAAAACGTTTGAATTATTTCCATCGATTAAAAATGTCCCAAAAATGGATTCACGAGATCTCGTTTCAAAAACTGGGACCTTATTTCAAATCAGTGAAAATTTTGAAATTGTGACTTTCGCGCGAAAGCATCCGATTCGAAATGAGAAGCTCCGCAAAAATGTTTGTTGAAATATACTCAGAGTACTGCACATAAAAAGAGGGTTAAAGACACACGGTGTAGGGGCCGTTAACTTCCGCCTGTTATTGAAAATTTTACCATAATGCAAAACGTCCCGCGTCAACGAAAATGTAAAATAAGACAGAATAATAGGAGGGAAACGAACACTAATCATATGCTGGGGCTTAAAATATATGAATTTCAAAAGTGATTATAATCGTATGAAATTTATTGCCACTCAAAAAGAGGTAAATTCAAAATTTTGGAATATTTTCCTGGGGAAAAACGGTTTTGTCGTAACCTCGTCAGAATAATATGGAAGGATGGAACAATTTTTATCCATCGAAATTTCGGAGGAGACTTAAAAAATGTGAAATATAAAAAATGATTCGCTTTTAAACTCGCTTATTTATTGATGTGCAACAAACAAATGCGGCGAGTTTTGCCAATTTTTTTTAATGACTTCTTGCGTCTTCTGCTAAATTAAACGAGACGCGTCATCGTTATTTGACCCGCAAAAGACAATATTAATTAATTCAATTTAATTACTTCTTCTCCATCAAAGCTATCAGGATTTTTCAGATTTTCTAATAACGTAGTTCGCCAGGCGATTTTATTAATAATTTCCGTCTGCTAATCAAAGGAAAACTGGCATCGTTCCCGGATGTGAAATTAAAACTTAAAGCAGGCGACATCATACCACGATGAAAAATATCTTGAATATTGTTAGGAGAGCTGATAGAGTAAAAGCCTTGCATCCCTAATATGCTTCGATCCACGATCCTTAATGGCTGCATTCTCAAGATGGTGGGATGAAAGTTAAAAGCGGTCATTTCTTTGTTTTTTCGCGATTTATAGATTTTACGAATTCGTGCATACCAAGACACTAAGGCGATGTCCTCTCGGGGAATTGGAACTTTTTTATTTATAAAAATTTTTTTTTAATTTGCTTTTTGCATACATAAAACTGTGATTTTTCCCCTTACTCGATTTAACGTTCAGAAAATAATTAAATTCATTTTTTAAAAATTTCTTTCGCAACGAAATATTTATCATATTTTACTCTTGACAGTGTCGCTGAAGAAAAGAATATGCGGAATTCCATTTTTTCAGCGACAATAGTTTCAGAAAATTTCCAATCATAAAAAAAAGAACATTTAAAAAGATCTATAATTTGTTTCCCATTAATATATAGAAATTAAAACAATCCGGATTAGCAACTTTGTTTTGTTTACGATGTCCTTCATCTGTGAGTATGAAACTGTTCAGAAACTCGTCATTTCAATAGAGCCCAAAAAAAACCGTCGCGGCCATGTCATTTTTCAACATCGCAAAAAAACCGTTATTTGCTTAGATGTTATTGATCGTAATCAATTTGCGAATTTATAAGTGTACTCTGAAATTATTTAAAAAGTAAATTGAAGAATAAATTGAAGATTAACTTTGCGTGTTAATTCATTCGCAATAAATTAAAAAAAAGTTAAAAAGTTCTTAAAAAAATTAAACAAGTGAAAGTTTGAAGAAGACATTAGCATAAGAAAAATATTACCGTATTTCAAGGCTAAGATAATCTGTTGTATTCTGCTAAGTAATTGGAAAGTTCAAAGGGGTTTAATAAAAAGAAGCAAATGGCGTCGGAAACTTTTCACGATGGAAAATTGTGAAACGCTAAACTTTCAACCCCTTTCCTCAAAACAAAAAAAAACTTTGCCACATTTCGAAAAGAATAAATATTTTGCATCATTGTTGGTTTCATTTCTCAATTACAGACTTCGAACCGCAACAAAATTATACGAGATCAATCTAGCATTCTTTTTTTCTCAGACAAAAAGTTTTACCTAATTAGTAAATTTGCTGTCGAGTGATAGATGAGAAAAGTAAAATTGAAAGAAAATCAAATTTCTCCAGAATCCGAAATCAATGAGCTCTTGCATAACTGTTGTACCTTCAAAAATTAAAAAAAAGAAAAAAATCTGATTTTGTGATTAGAACTTGTGCCAAGTTTCAGATACAAATTGGTTCGTGGCAAAAGCCTTTTTCGACACTTTTTATTTCTTTTTCCACAATAAGTTAGTCTCCCAAAAAGTAAGATTTTAAACTAAGGCACTTAATTTCAAATTCTCAGCAGACTTTTTTACTATTTCACTTTCAGTAATCCAATATTTTAAGCGTACTTTGAATTAACTTGAAGGAAACGCATAACTTGAGCAAATGGTAAAATTATGAAAAGCAAACAATTTTGATTAAGATTTCTCTTAATTTTATCATTAATCTTCAAACTCAAAATTTAAAATCAGTAACAATTTTGCAGTAGCATAAAAGAAAAATTTTCTTATTTAACTGCATAAATGCATATAATATGAAGTAAAACATTATATCTGTATTTATTTAAGGTCGATTGTTTAAACATGCAAGTTTATGTGTTGAGACAGCTTTTAAACAATGAAAAGAATAGAGTAGCAATAGCCGCTAAAGATATGCAAAAGAATCTACTGAAAATAGAGGAATATAAGCAGGAGAGAAAATTAATGCTTAAAGTAGGTTGGAAATTGTTTTCCTTGGCTCTATATTCAGTTTTTGGCATTTATAAATTAAAATTCATTTGAAATTTTCAGGAAAAGGAATCAATGGAATCGGATATTAAGTATTTGCAAGATTTAATAACCGATTTAAAAAACAAATGCAGAAATCAGAAAAATGAATTAGCAACTGCCAGATTAGAGGCAGAAAACTGGGAAAATCGCCTGAAAAAAGAAAGGAAGAAGTTAAAGGATTTAAAGGATGAGAAAATTATATTGCAAAAGGAGGTAAAATATAAGTCAAAGTTTTAAATATTTTATTAATCAAGGCTTTGCTGCACCAAAGAGACTACCTCTACGTAAAAAAGTTTGACTTTGTGATTTTGGCCATTAGGCCCAGTCCAGAGAGGATTTTTTGGTTTTCCAGTCTCAAAATCTGGAACAACTGAATCAAGCAATAAGAGAATTACAGGATAAATTAGACGCGCAAGTACCGTTGTTGAATGAAGCAATGTCACAAGTTTATTCGTCTCAAGAGTAAGTTTGAAAATTTCATTCAATTCAAACTCAAACGGAAGTTTGAACGGCGATTACTTAATGCGAATTTGATGGTTTTGATTTCATCAGACTGTTGCCGAAGGCCAAATTATCTATTTTAGTTTTAATAGAAATTAAAAGGACAATTACCTGCTCATATTATAACCACAGGAGGCGGAATAGATTATTGTGATGGTACAAAGAATGATACTAACTTAAGATTCACCCAAGGCGATAATACCTAAAGTTAATTATTTTAGCAAACACAAATCATGATGTATTCTGTGGGAGAAAATATTGGAAGTTGTACAGAAATTTTGAAAAGAGCAAAACAAAATCGTATATCAATCGTAAAACTATCCATCTAATCGTATAACTATTGGGCAATTACTCAGAAAACTTATCAGTAAAATAAAAAAGTAATGTGTGAACCATTAACTTTGCAAATTATTTTGTTTTGAAGGGATTTTATAAAACAAATTGGAATGTAATTTCTGCAATTCTATCTCGTCTAGTATAACTTTGTTACGTAATCATTTCAGTCTAAGTCTATATATATTTTTTAAATATTAAAGACTCGAAATATTGATTTATACTATATAAAGTAATAATGTTCTAATGATCACTATCAGTTTTTATAATTTGCGGTTTAGATGATAAATCATTACAATTTTTCATACAGTTTATCCATTAAATCTGAATTAAAAATTTAAATGTAATTTGTTTTTAAATTTTGCAGCTAACAATTTCATTTAAATTTAAATTTATATCCAGGTGTTGGATGAGTCGAAAAAAATTTTAAAAAATGTTAATCTATTAATTAATAGTTATTAAATTATTTGAATTATTATTAGTAATTAATTATTAATTGAAGTTAATAGAGCAAGATTTTTTTCAGGAAACTTAAGTTGTCAGAAGAAATAGAGATGAAACAGCAAAGGGCTCTTATACAAAAAGATGAGGAGATAAAAATGTTGAAAATGCAAATTGAACTTGTAGAGGAAAAACTGCAGGAACAAGATGAAAAAAACGGAGAATTGAAAAAATTGATTTCAGATAAAACGTAAGTGCACCCCCGAAAAAATGGAACTGATTTGCTAAGAGGAAAGCTAAACTAATTTAACTTCGGACTATTCTTAGCATCCGAAGAGATTTGTGCGCTTCTGCGACAACCTCTGCATCAGGGGCGGAATGTACATTACGAAATGGTTTCAATTACGAAGAAAAGTAATAATCTTAAAAATGTTTCAACATTTACTTATAAAATCAAATTCATGAGAGAGGTTTCCGCATAACTCGTTGCTATCGGGTGCCACCGATCTATGACCGATTCATATAAGAACACCTTATCCGGAAGCAAATCGTTTGTAATGTTATAAGTTCAAAAAAAATTTGTTCATTAACAGCAAAAGAACCACGGTATGATTTCCCTATGAATCGAAGTCAAAAAATTTCCCAGTTTCTTTTTCAAAAACAAACACCAAGTTGCTGACCAATTAAGATATTTTCTGTAATTTTTCTTTCAGTAAAGAACTTATGCTCTTGAACGACAAACTGAGGGAGCAAAATAAGAGTCAGAAATTCTGGGGGAATCGCGTTGTTAAAATGGCTTCTTTGTGCACCAGAATTCCAATAGCTTGTTTTTACACAGTGGCGACGCTGCTTCTGCCTCAGCCTTCTTACCGCTCTTTTTGAGGGCATCCTAAGGGATCGTCGGCGGCTGAAAACAACATATTCCACAATAAAAAGTACCTTTAACGGAAAAAAGTGTTTGAATTTTATAACTGACTGAAATTTACTCCACAACATTAGTTTAAATACATTAAAAGTAGCTTTTAAGTTTACTTAAATTCAACATCATATTTTTAATTGATTCGCAGTATGAAATTATTTATTTTCAAATTTATTTCTTTGGAAGGAAAGTTTCGTTTTTTCTTTATTACATTGCATAATTTGAGGAGTTAGACTGAACGAAAATCCTTGGCGTACCATACACAATGTGAATCGAAGATCTTAAAGGAACGATTTGTGTTTTCTAAAATAATCTCGAGGGCTAAATATGTATTCCCTATATGACCAGTAATATACACGCGCAAGAATCAACTTTCATCAGTCATAAAATTAAATGGGAAAAATAAAAAAGAAATTCACAATTATCTTTTTAATGTTTAAAAAATATTTTTAATTTATAATTGTTATATTTTTAAAAATAATCTTGAACAACTTTTATTTTGGCTGATTTTGTATCACTGCTTAAAAGAACTTTGTTAATCATTATGAAATTATTTAACGTTTTTTTATAGGTATTTTTAAAATATTTTTCCATGCTAAACAGTAATTTTTTTGTTAATATATGCATTTCAAATTTTAATTATCTAAACTTTTGGGTAGACTTTTTTCAAATTAACAATTTAATATTTTCCTAAAATATTATGGAAAGCGGTAACGCAATCAATTATTGTGCTTTATTTTAAGAATAAGGCACATTTCTAATTTTCCTACTCTAAAGAAGATATTTTTTCTGGCAAAGTCAAATCTAAAGCGAGATAGTTTTTACCTTTGTTTAATGATGACTTTGCTTTAAAATGACTTTTTGCGTAATTAATCGCGAAGATAAATTCTCTTACGCAATTTTTGTATAATTTAATGAAAAACTGAAGTGTTTCAAACCGAACATTACATTTTACGGATAAATGTCGAAAAAAAAAGCCTGCGCTTAAAAAAATTTATTACTAATTTCATCTCTTCTATTGTCGGAAATTAAATACTGAGCTACGAGTATCATGTATAATGAATACTTATTGGGAGAGTTCTCTCCGAACAAAACGCATCTCGAAGGAATAGACTGGCGGCGACTTTTTTTCTCGCTCCGAAAATTTTTATTTTTAACATTACTTTTAACGTTAACCTATGACTCATTAGATGGACGCGAAACTTAAAAGATAAATTGAAATTTCAATACGGAAGTTCATAATTGAATAAGCACTTTAATGTGCGAGTGTAAACAGTTTGCGTTAAAAAAAGATTTTAGCAGTGGAACTACTGCAGATTCTCTAATTTACCACCAAATATAACTACAATTTTAAAATTTTTTGGTGGTACTCAACTGGTTATTTAGAATTAGTATCATAAAAAAAAAATACTTCAATGTTACAGATTCATAACTTCAATGATTAATGTTTAATTAAACATTGTTTTTAAAAAAAAGTTTCAAGTGAAACGTGTTTTGAGCACATTTTTACCCTTAATATTTTTTACTGCAAATTAGGTTAAACACATCCCCCTCCCGCTATTTTTATGTTTTAAACGTCATCACCACTGTTAATGCAGTTTCCAAATTGACTTTGCAGTTGTCTTAAGTACAAAGAACATTAATTAATTTAAATTTTTATTGGATGAATTGCATTTAATTACTGATGATAAATTAGTTATAAATATCTAAAATTTATGGTTTCCAACATTATCATTATTCACTTTTTAAAGTTTTTATTTTCTTTTTCAATTGAGACAGACTAATTTTTATGTGTGAAAAAGAAAAATAATTCTCTTGACGATATTGCATCCAACTAATGGGAGCGAAATTAAAAAACATTTCGAATCTGTTTTTTCCATGTATTAATATCAGACAGAGTTAAAATGAGAATTTTTGGAAAGTGAAATGCGTGAGTTGGGAAGATGGCTGCAAGACTAATTCTGGACACTTTTAAGTCGCCGCGGTTTGAAGCGCCGGATTTGAGAAAAAAAATTTACTTCATCAAATCGAAAAGCTTCATCTGCAAAGGCAAGAGAAAAAAAACTGAGGAAACGAAAGACTTCGAAATCAATGCAACGGCTCGAGGATGAATAGCAAACTGGTGAAGATAAAATGGCCGTTAAACGTTTCGGGATTCCTTAAATTTCCCTAATTTTCACCGCGATTCACGAATAATTTCGATTTCCGGGACGGGAACCGGAAGTAAATTTCCGACACGAAAGTCCCCGAAAGAGAAAATAAATAAGATAAATAATTCAATGGCAATCCTCTCCCCTTTCCACCCCATCCACAGATTGCGTTTATGTGGCAAGGTGTTCATGGCTCAAACATTCACGAAATTCGTCGAGAGAAAGAAAATTTAAAGTTGTCTGCTCAGGCGATGACGAATTCATGTCGCATTTTTAAAAAAAATCGAAATCACGATTACAAAAAAACGCTGCAAATGGATGTCCTTCCGACGCCCATATCGGAACGACTCCTTTCGCCACAGTGGTGTAAAAATCTTCAGGTTTTGCTCCCATTAATTATCCCGCAACGGTCCTCTCTTAATGTCAATGCAAAAATCTTAGGAACAATTTTTAAGTATTTAAAGCGAAATTATTTCGCGGTTTTCTCCCTCGTTACTTCTATACTAATAAAAACCTACGTCACTTCCGCCTATTTCATATAACTATTATGGACCGCCGAATGCGCGTCATTCACTCATCACTGAAAATTTTATTCAACTAGTATTCCTCAAAAAATACTCTTAAATAAAATTCATTATATCTACAAATACTTATTCATATGTATCTTATGTATACATATATATGCTAGCGATCTTAAATCAATTATCATGAAGAAAAAATTCTTAAAAGTAAAATATTTTTCTTTTTTTATAACTAGAATCGATCATACCATGATTTAACATTATTAAAGCTACAGTCTCATCATAAGAAGTTTATATTTAGTAACCTCGTCTTTTAAACTTCTTCTTTTATGAAAGAAATTGTTTTAATTGAAAAATTTAACGGTTCTAAATAACTTTAACTTGAATCGATACGGAAAAAGGCAAAAATGGCATACAAAATTGTGAGTAATCGTTGAAAATTCAATTTTTATACATAAACAGAAGTAATATGTACTGGAAGCGAGTGGAAAATTTGTTATGTCAATATCTACAAAACAAAAAAATAAAGCTTTCATGTACATCTTTGGAGATAATTTTCTCAATTTTTTTTTTATGAGGAGTTTTTGCGTTTTATTGCCCAAACTTCCTTTTCAGCTATTCACATAATAAGAGTGTTAAATATGATTGTCCAAAAGGACAGTTTTCTCGGAGAATAAAAACAACCTAAAACTAGAAGACACTGATATCATATTAGGCCGAATCCCTCGGTACCTTCCGTTATGGCAAGGAGCAAAGCCTTTTCGAATTGTTCGTAGCTATCGTAGTCGGGCAAGCAGAGTTGATTGAAGCTGAAAACACAAAAGATTACGATTCATGAATAACGGGAGAATGTTTTGAGTGCTCCGTAATTTTAGTGAATGCAAAAAAAAGAAACAAACCACGTGTGAGCCGTGGGCAAATTTCCGAACGTAGGAGCTGCAGTAATGGTAAATTTCGGCGTCAGCTCTTGAAATCCCCCAGGCGGAAGCTGAGAACAACCCGTTGTAAACTGAAGCAATCTTGCCATTTCCTCGAGAGTGAAATTACTCACGGCAGTCCAAAACCACTCTAGCACCCTTCTGAATGAGGAAGAACCGCCATTAACAATGTGATTGGCTCTGAAATCGGCAATGCTGTACTCGTCTGTTCCACAAAGAAGCAACTGCAAAAATATTTAGAAACTACTCAAAAAGAGAACAAAGAATAACGGTTACAAAAATTTTGCCCATGAATTCATAAATTTGAGAATAAAATTTTTTGTTCTTCATATCTTGAATATTCGTCTTCTTTATTAAAAGATATTATTCATCGAGATATAATAGACTCGGTCTCTTAGGAATATATCAATAAAAACCTGATTATTTATATTTAATATTACATAAATAAAATTAAAAACTTTTATTTGGGTTTGTCAAAATTCTTCAGTGAATGATGATAATATACTAGCTTTGTATCGGGTTGCAATTCAAATAATATTTGCAATGTGATTAACAATTACATTTATTGTATTCTGAGTAACAAAATAAATTTAAATTTAATATTTCCATAAAAATTCAACTCACTTCTAATTCATTTTCATCAAATATACTAAGCAATGAATCTGGTATAAGTTCATTCAGTCCTTTTAAAAAGTGATCAACTTCTTCTTTGACGGTAGTCACCAGTTTATATTGCGCCAGACTATCCAAGTATTGTTCTTTTGTGCTGTTCTCAACTTTTGTCTAAAAATATAATTTACAACATCAAAAAATTCGTAGCTATTTTTCATATAAATTCATGCAGGATTATATCATGTAAACTTGGATTTCGTATGACTTACTTATGACAAAAAGTAAAAGTTTTTACGCCACAAAAAATTTCTCTCTGTCTATCATTTATATGGAATTAGATAAGATTTGCATTAACGAGAATTAATATTTAAAACATTTTTGATTCCATTTTTCGCTTTATGCTAAATATGCATAATTTAATTAAAAAAATGGAAAATCATTTGAACTCTTTATCAACAGAGTCTGAAATATAAAAAAATCTAATTAATATAAATAACAATTGTGCTTTACCTTAGAACCGTTCGGAATCAATTCCACAGTCTTCATTAACTGTCCATTAGCACAGTATTCCTCTTCGACGAAATACATGTCCATTCCGTCAACGTCGTGTTCCTCGATGTATTTTATTTTACTCAGATACAGGTCCGGATCATCTTGTTCGAAATATTTGTAGTGAACACGTAAACCAATTATTTGGGCCAAAAAACTGCGCGTGAATCGGGCTCGAACAAGCTGTCTGCAAACAAATAATTACTTCTTTAAATAAATTCGGATTGTTTCCGAAGCTTAATAATTTACTCTTATATTTTATTTCCTTGATGCTTATTTTAAGAATGTATAAATATATACTTTACTATGAATTTCTTCCTTTTTTTTATCTTCTTATTGTCAGCATTTATTGAATATGAATAAAATTACCTAAAAATTCCTCCCAGTGCAGATTCGAATAAACACTTTCCAACTATTTTACCGGCAAATTCAAAATGTTTCAATTTCAAATGTAGTGGTCTCTTAGGATTTGGGTGAACCAAGGCTTGTTGATTGTCCGAAAATGATACAAATAGGCCATTTCGTGCATCGAATAATGCCGAGCACACAAGACCAAACCATTCCCGTCGTACACCGCCCCAATCCAAGCCTGAAAACAAGAAATTTCGTTTTAAATGGGGTTAATGAGATTTTAATAGCATATGGAAATAAAAAAATAACTCGTATCAATTCTATATATGTCAGTTACATAGAGATTTCAAAGATTTATCAAAAAAATATTTTTTTTGTTGTTTTGGTGAATCCAAAACTTCATTAAATATGCAAGAGCGAATTAGATTGTTTTATTTGTTTTTTTAATATATAATTTTTTGAAAATTAAATATGACCACGATTTCTCTTTTTAAACTTGAGTAATCCTGCAATTTTAGCCACTCAAAATCAGAACGAGAAGTTAAAATAAAAAACTTCGATCAAAGAAAAAAGACAAAATGAAAATTTTGCTTTTCGTGCCAGTGTACCTTGTTCCCCGTGAAAAGTAATCTCAAAATTTCGGCACCAATCGGACACCGAAAAATTCTTCGTCGCTTTAATCGAAGATTCCAGCAATTTGTCTCTGTGGATTTTTATCTGCAATTTTTCGTGATGATGCTTTTGATGAAACTTTCGAATTTCGTGGTAGAAAAAGTCCTGCTTGTCCTTAAATGTTTCCGAACCCCCAATGTTTTTCAACAAAAAATGAGTGAATGTCGCCGCAATTACGTTCCTATCTCTCGAGGCTAACTCAATCCTAGGTTGGCATCCATCATCTATTGTGAACGTCGGCCACGCATGTTGGTTATTATCACATTGAAAGTAAAACTGTAAAAATGTAAAATTAAAAAATAAAAGCAATTATAAAAAGATTCACCGGTCCTTAAATATGCGAGTACATATTGTGTATATTATGTATTTTTAAAAAAAATCTAACTTAAATCGATACCTTAGTTGAAGGACAAAGACGAAATGTAACCAGTCTCTTTGGTATAAACTTCAAAAGAAATTCTTTTACAGTTAATTGCTTAGGGGACACATAGCAATATACTTGCTTGCATTTAGGCAGTTGCTTTCCGTGAATACTGAGAAGCCTTGCTTCGTAACATATTTCATGATTCTTTGATTCTACGTTTTTATGAACGAGCGTTGCATCTGCACCTGAAAGCCGAATAAACCTTAAATCAAGAATGAGGCCAATGGATAAAGGAAATAACAGCTCAGAATCGATGAAATACATTCATAACAATTTATAGAAAGCTTTTTCTTACAGGAATTGTATAAAAAAAGGTTGATGTTTCTGTCGAATATAAATAATAAGCTATCGCATTTTATTGAAAACCATGAAAATGAACTATTAGAACCCTATTTTTCTAAGATTGTCTTATGAGTAATGTAATACCTTTTCACTAATTAATCTGGATGCTAAAATGTTAAACAGATTTTTTTTCTGTAGGAGGACTCTTCCTTCATAAGTCCTATTTTTCAATCTATAAATATTAATTTTTTAAAAATAGATTTCCCGGTGATTTTCATGTTTTGTAATTGTTAATATTGAAACGTTGAAAATTATATTTTAAATATGTAAGTTGATTCTTCCTATACTCACTACTAAGGACAATGATATCAAAATCCCCGTTATGAAGTTGTATACCCTTTAAAGAAATGGATGCATGATAACAACCTTCTGAAGTAAATTTCACGATCATATTAATTCTTCTACTGAATTCATCGTATTCTAAATTATTAAAACAGGACCCTGTTTCCCGAGAACCAATCTGAAAAAAAATTGAAAGTTAATAATATTGTAAATTGCCTGAAAACTCTTTAAAACTCTGATTATCCAACTGACTTCCATCACAGTAATGCTGTAACCCTCTACCGGGTTTTCATCCTTCTTAAATTGGCATATATTATCGAATTCATCTCTTGGTTCGATGGTAAGCGAATGAGTTAGGCCAGCGGTGCATACGATGATGGAACTGTGCTTCAAGAATAGGGTTTTATTTGGGTCTGGTGGTCCCGGTAGAAAATTTTTGACGAAAGGACTTCCTTGGACGTGACAATTTCCGATTCGCACTGCAATTCGATATTGTCCGGCATGTCTGACTGTAAATTTAACAATTGCGACATTGGCCTGACTCGGATCGGGTCCGCCCAATTCGCAAATTGTTGCCATTCGACGGGTTCCCTCGGTCACTTCAACATTCAAGTTGTCCTTATCGCATATGGGATATGCTTGGCCATTTCTCTGGTAAAACTGAAAGTCGAAATAAACTATATTGCCTTTGCTAAGTGCCGGTCAAGAAAGAATATCAAAAAGGAAACCCACCTTGACGGTAAAAACCATAGTTTCGCCAACGATTTGAGGATCTTCCCAGTCAAATGTTACTTTGCAGTTGGAGGGCAGAAGATATTTTCCGGTGACATACTGAAGAAGTGAATGTTTCGCTTCGGGAGCAAGTGCGGGTTGGGTCATCGCCGCCAGGGTGACGAGACCAGCCACGGACACAGATACAACCAGCATTCCACCTAAAAGTTAAAGCGTCTTGACAATTGGCCATTACCAAAACGTCGATATCGACGAATTCGTTAACGTACCCCATGTCCAGGCATCCTCGTGTTGCGAATTCTTGACGACCGCGCTCCAAAGATCGGATTTCAAGTTTTCCAAATCGTCTTTTGAAGTTGGCAGAGCTTGTCTCGCGGCCGTCCAAAGTGAGAAATCTTTGCCGACGATTGATCTGGCTCTGGAATCCTCCAGCCAGTACACATCTTCCAGTGACACAACGTCCACCTGCAGCAGCCTACAACATCAAAACCATATATTTCAACGTAAAAAAGTGCATGTTAAAAAAGAAAATGATTAAATGGGAGTTTCATTCACACAAAGAAATCTTCAGTCGTTTAACAAATTTAAATCTTCGATCGGTATCCTGCGAGGAAAACAAAAAACTTCGTGCTTCTGTAATTGCACTTGTACCGCAAAATTGCCTTTGAATAATAAGAAGATCGATAAAAGCAATTACACTTGAAAACTCCTTCGCTAATGACTATAATTCTATTTTAAAAGTAAGGAATTTTCCTCCATTTGGTGACCTTTGCTTCAATTAGATTGATGAACTGTATGTCAAGCCCAAGGTGTGCCTCTTTCTGACAATTTAAATTTCATAACAGCGACAGATTACGAACATAAGAACTGACTGCAAATGTAACTCTAATGAGATATATGAATGGAAATGGACAATATTCCCTGAATGAAAAATCTTTCGTGTGACAAATCATCAATGCAATTGTTGGGATTCAAATACGTATAGAGCAGTTCGTAATTCATCCGACTGCACATTATTTTTCAAAAGTTTACCCACTGGCGTATTTTCTTCTCTTTATTTCGACTCTTCTGTTGCTATACCTTGGATAAATGTGTTCCAAATTATGCTGCGCCAACCACTGTCTCAGTATCAATCGTTGCTGCAGTAATCTGGCTGCCCTCTGAAGCCTTTGTTCATCGTGTGGAGGAAGTTCGGGCAATCGATCTAATTGGCCGCAACTTGCCAGACTGGATATTCCTGAGGAGAAAAAATGAATGAAGAGCAATTCGATGATCAAATCAATTATCTGAATAATTTTATATGAGAGAAATCTTCAAGTGCTGACTGCTGCGATACGGAATGAAAAATCCATAAGCATCTCTTTACGATGAGAAACGTGTCACTTCGACATTTTCATTTCTCAACGATTTTTGGTGAGTGTCTGACTGATTTTTTTCCTCATTTCCGAATTGTGAAGCCCGAAAATTTTTTTACATTAATTTTTTATTTGCGAAATAAAATCGAATAAGCCAATCAATTAACGACTGCGTTAACCTCACAGTTCGCTATATTTTTTAACTTAAATAAATTATTTGTTACAATGAATTTTAACCCAATTTTGAAAACCAGCAAATTCTTATTTTGGTAAATAAATTTATCTAATGAAATTTATCCCTTTTCCGGCGCTAAAATTGAAAAGAATGGCATTAAAATGATAGTGCATTTAATTAACTGAAATTTGCGTTTGCTGTAAGGCAAACTTACCACGTGAACTTATCGTTAAACCTTACGGTATATGACAAAATTGTGAAGAGCAGGTATAGATCGACTTTAATTTTAATATCAACAATAACGAAATAATTATATTTTTCAAATAAAATAAAATTTTTCTCAGCTATGAAATTACCAAGCTGGATAAATAATGATTTTAAGGAACTTAAAATTTGGATATTATTTTTCGAAAAAGTACAATATTTTACATTTTCTCTTCCAGTTTATTGAATATAACTCGAAAAAAGATTAATAAACTCCAGGCTGATTCAGTTTGCTTCATTTTAATATTTTTGCGGAATTAAAAAAAGCAGGATTTAGGTTGACAATATTAAATTGTTGCAATAAATAGATACAGCACAAGCAAACAGAACCTAAGTTTTTGTTTCCCATTCCGAGCAAGTTCCGCAATCTGCGAAACCTTCGAGGTGACGTGGTCGAAGAATCGATGTTGTGAGAGTCTCCGGATAAACTTTGCAGAATGGTATCGTATTTCGCTAATTTCTCCTCTACCTCGTTCAGGACCTCCTCGCAATAGGTGAGACTCTGCCGCAGCGAACGCTCTGCCAACCTGTCCGATTCGGACATCGTTTCCGTGTTCTCGTCTAACTTTTGCCTGGTATCCGCTATATCCCGATAAATTTGTTCGTCGAGAGCCAAAATCTTCAAAATTTCCGAAACGGAATGTTTCGCGCGCTTTTTCTTGAATATTCCTAACAACCACGACATCGGCCACAGCGAGGAAATGTTCGACTTCTTCTCTTGTGACACCAGACTCAAAAACATCTCCTCTACTTTTAAGGCATCCCTCCTGAAGTTTTCCACCTTGTCCTCGAGGTCGGCCTGGTCTATGGCCATCTCGTGCCATCTCATGACTGACGCCTGCGATTAATCTGTATAATCCAGAATCATCAATTTAAAATAACCTAAGAAAACAATAAATAAATGTACAAAAAATATTAAATAAATGACGTGCGAGCTAAAATTCGAATCAGAATATGCCACTACTTTGTCCCAGAAGTATATTTGGTCGTTTCAGATTGGCTTTTTTCATTTCTTATTACCAAAGACTGTGGTCGAATGGCGAAATTATGAATCACGTTCCCGAAGGCTTTTCATTACTTAAAAGGCTCTCTTATTCGAATCATAAATTCCAGGATTGGAAAGCCCCTCAATTATATTCCAGTAAGGCTTCATAACCGAAAGCCGACAACTTTAAACCTTTGCGCAATAATTTACTTTTCCGATTCCTCTTCAACTGAGGGTAAGTGATTGATGTTCAAAAAATCCTAATGAACTTTAATTACGGCTTGTTTAAGTCCAGCTTCTTTCCGCAAAGAAGAAAATCATTTCGAATGATTAATGTTCTCCTTTCTGTTAGTAAACATTCTTACAGTTTATTAAACAAAATTAAAATGATGTAAAAAAAAGAAAAAATTCATTGCAATAGACACTTTATCTATTTTCCTCAATGTTCTCCCATATTTTCATTCTACCTAAACCCATAATCGAGCATACTGACATATTTAACAAACATTTCTTTCAAAAATAAATACAATTTGCATTATTTACAAAAATATCGGTGAAATGCATTTATTTTCACACCTTTTATAACATTATTTCCACCACTAAAAAATAATAATCTGGTTTTTCAACCAGATAAATATTGTTATTTTACAAAAACAAATTTTCATAAATATTCTACACTTAGGTTATTCGATTTCAAAAAAGAAATATCACTCTGTATACTTTTCCATTTTAATTCCAATTTGGTTTTTTTTTTATTATCGACGATTTATCGACTCATCAATTACCATTATAATATATCGAACGATGACATAAAAAAAGTAGTTTGTTACTAACAACATTACGGGAAATGCCTGTTGTAGTGCCATGGTGAATCAAAACTTTTTACAAATGCAACTGTTAGCAACTGTTAACCCATCCATCAGCTGGTTTCTTCATACAGATAGAAAAAACAAGCCTATCCAAAATGACAATCAATGTTATTGACATTTTCAAAAGATTTAAGAAAGAAAATTTCTTAAAATAAGCACTTGCAACATATTTTGTAAAAAAACTTATTAGATTGAGAAACAAATCTCAATTAGTGACTGAAGATACGATACAAAAAAATTTTTTAGTTTTATGCAATAATAATTTGTTTCAATCATTTAGTTTTAACAATTTTTTCATTATTCATTAAAGAAAAAGAAAACATAATAAAATTCAATGATCTTTTGATAATTTTCTTTTGCCCATAACAAAGTATAAATTATTTGATCATGATTTATTTCATAACAATATCTACATTTATAGAAATTACGTACATGTATTAAGAGAATAGACGAATATTACACATTTCAATTAAAAAAGATTGTCTAACTTTTTTTAAAGATTAATATTAAAAAAAGCCAAGAATTATATTATAAATTTATATTCTTATTTATTTACATTCACACAAAATTTTCAGTTATGCTAACTAAAAACTGGCGAAATAGAAAAAAGCAGTAAATATTAATTATAAGTAGTTAATATTTTTAAAATTCTTTTCGGAAACATATAAGACTTAATTAAAAATAATTTGGAATAATAACAAGCAAGTACTTTTAGCAGAGCAAATATTATGTGAAACTTCAAAGAAATAACGGAGTTATTTATTTATAACGGAGAGAGTAATGGAGAGAAATATACAATAGTATATTAAATAAAGCTAAAATTTTCTGTTAAGATCTTCTAAATAAATCTGATTTTTATTATTTTCAAAATCTAATACTAGCGCTGATAATTAAAAAAAAAAAAGTTAAATTATTTAAAGATTGCTTCATTCTGAAGCCGCTATATATAATTTATACCTATACAAAGATACATGATTTGAGAAAAGATTTAGTCCCGGCACAAATTTATCTCACACTCATACATTTAAGTATTTTCTCATACTTTAAAAACATTTGCAAAGGGTTCTGTAAATTCTTTTATAAATAAACCACGGCTGAATACCTGGTAATAAGAACGCAAAGAAAATAAAATTTTCAATTTTTTCCAGTTACTTCTCAATGAAAAATTTATCTCCAATCTGCGATATTTCTCCTTAAGATGATTGAAACAATGAACTGAAAAGAAAAAATATTTAAAAATATAGAAACATTTAAAGGCAAATTGAACGAAGTCCTAAATAGAACAATTATTTTTTGAGATAAATTTTAGATAAACTACCCCAAGATCAGCTATTTTACATCACTACGTAAAATCCGTAAAAACAATAAAAGCAAGTGGAAAAAAATTTTCTATGATAAAATACTGAAAATTCTATATGCCTTTAAAAGGTGTAGTGTTGGAAAAATTAAAATGAAATATTTGAAGAATATTTCGACGGATACGTCAGTCATTACTTTCGAAAATGTTCATCAGAGCAAACACTTCCCTTCACATGAAATAAATCAATACAAAGGTAAAGGTAACACGCAAATTTTCCATGCAGAAACAAAATCCTACGTTGAATATTATTAATTCCAAACTAAATATTCCTTTTTCCACACTCTAACGGCTTTAATACATTATTTGTGGGTGAATCATAATCAGAAATGTGCGAATCTTCGAATATATTCATACTAAGATGAAGATCGAAATTGCTAAGGATGAAACACCATTTTTATGTGAAAAATATAGCATAATTTCGTAAAAATATAACACCACTTTAACTGCAATTATAATATATGTTACTTGAATGATTTTTCGGGAGATTTACAAATATTACATATTACAATTT
This sequence comes from Ricinus marginatus, assembly GCA_028565995.1. Taxonomy (NCBI): domain Eukaryota; kingdom Metazoa; phylum Arthropoda; class Insecta; order Psocodea; family Ricinidae; genus Ricinus; species Ricinus marginatus. The sequence continues at coordinate 69,258 of JAOWBB010002707.1, read as the reverse complement.
AAAGGAAGGGGGAAAAAAGAAATGAAAAAGAAGGACCTAAATATTTTGACAACTTCAATACAAGCTTACAGCCAGAGATCCTTGCTCCGATTCAGAATATTTTAATCTGGACAGGCAATATAATAATTGTCTTTTTTTTGTCAGCTGCAATCCTTTTTCCAACTTTGATGAAAATAATAGAAAACGATAATAAATTTATTTCCTTCATGCGAAATATATATATAGTCTATATATTTATTTATATACTATATATCTTTCTATATATACGCAGAGAGAAGGGTATTTATACATATGTTATATGAAATAAATGATAGTTCAATACTTTTTCACTGTTAAAACCGTTTATATTTTCCATCACAACATTTCCATTACTAAATTCAGTATTTAATTTTGGTTCAAGATTCGTAAAATATTTTAGAGTGCATAAATAATTTCAAAAATATGTTAGCTTATGTTTTTGATAATGTGCATCATACAATATTAATATAGATATATTCAAAATAAAAGAACTTCACGAATTATTTCTTGTATATATTCTTTTTCATGAATAGGTTAACTATATATTAAGGGGAAAACAGAAAAATAACTCAATTTCTTTGCTCGATAATTTATAATACTTGCGGCCAAACTGGAAAAAAATCATTAATCATCTGTTCTTCAGTTTATAAAATTCTCAACGTACTTTCAATCATCTACCGTCTATCGTATTTAGTTTGATATGAATATGCAACCAAATAAAATACATAATGCATTCTTTCACTGTCACATATATAATATATAAATAATTTTTTACTGATTGTTTCTTTTTTCTAATTCAAAAATTTTTTCTTAAATTTCATATACATAAATGTTTATTATTCACTATTTATTTCAAAATGATGAAAGAGTTTAAGGTTCAAAATTTAAAAGGAACAATTGACAAAATAGTGTAATAAGAACATGAACATCGGGAACATTTGGTTTAATGTTTAATGCAAATTCCAGGACGAATTCCTCTTCTGTCTCGTACAAAAAAAATCAAATTATATAGAAAATAATCTACATTATACATATTATAATATATAATAAACATTAGAAAAGGAATTTGATTATTCAAATTGGCAAGGAACTGAAACATCCAATTTATAAAAAAATTGTTTAAATTTTCACATTATACATATATTACTGAAGTGCTTTTATTATAAAAAAAATAATGAAGATTTTCGAATTACAAGTTTAGACTAAGCGATTTGTGATGAGTTCTTAATACATCGATATTGTAATGTCATTCATTGATAATAGTTATCGCTTTCTTAATTTTATTGGCAATATTTAAAAATCAAACTTTGCTCATTTCGTGGATTTAATATCAATAATAACTGGATAGAAAAACATTTAATCGGCGACATTAATCTGTAATGCAAATCCGAAATCCATAGGGGCATTAATGCTTATGCACTTCAATGACACCAATAGCAAAGCGAAATGTTTTATATCGACTTTCTGATGTATGAAACTGTAAAATTTTTATTATAAAAAATATTTATGTCTATCATAAAAAATTTCATGATTCAGATCTTTTTTTTCTTGAAATATGTATGTATGGAATGCCGAATTCTGATGGCAAGTTATATGGTTTTGCAGTCAAAAAACTGAACTCACCTGATGATGTACTACTGGACGGATGCATGGACATTCCGATAGAGCAAATTTCTTCATCCTCATTACTACACATGATGAAGACTTGTTAAGACAACAAACTTTTTCTTATACATGAATTTTCAGTTATATCGAAATTATATATAATTTTAAATTTTTTCTGTAAAAAATTGTCTATAAAAATAGAATGAAAATATTTTTTATATCTATTTATAGGCACATTTTAATATCAACAGGGTTTTCAATCCAGATAAGTCTTTCATGCTAGAAATAAATTCCGACCGCGTTAATAAAATGTTTTGCTTGCATACAATAAGTAATATAATTCTTTATAGAATGCCTATATATGTTATCTCAAAGTGTTTTGCGAGTTTTATAATAGTTAGATGAAAACATATGGCTTAACTAAATTAATTTCATAAGAATTATAAAAAGGTATTGTCAATTCTTTTCTCTGCTCAGAAAGTTAAGACTTAAAGTAAGATAAATTTATCTAAATCCTTTGGAGTATTCCAATAAACTCTCAGTATCGGTCCCAGTATCGTATTGAAAATCTATACGTCCTTAATAAAGAGAAAAAATTGTACATTTAAAAAGATGTAATTTAAAATATATTAATACTATAAACGTGAGATTTAAGTTCGTGTAATCGGCGCCAAAATAAAAAAATAGCGGGGTTTAAAAAATTCAAGAAACATTTAAAAGAAAAGAGTGGTAAAAAGTTTAAAAAGTGGTATATAAATCAAACTTTTAAAAGTAATCTTTTTAAAAGAAGAACAAGACACGGGTATTAGCAGATGGAAAAGGATGCTGGAAAAGGAAAAATAAGCTTTATTTTCAGACATAGAACCGATTGAAAACAATATTAACGTAACATAAAATTTAAATTCAGGTTAAAAATTCTTTGGAAAAATGATTCTGTTTAGAAAATTATTTATCCAATGTTAAAAAATTTATCTAATTGAAATGAAATAAATAAACATAAAAGAACTTTTTTAATAATAATAATAATATTATACTTATTTTTAATTTAAATTATAATGATTTAAATTTTAATGGTAAAATGTAAAAAAAAAGATACGTCAAACAAAAAACGAAAATTACCATGTAAGTTGCGAGCATCTCAAGGGGCAATTTTCTTTCAATTTATTCGAGTCTGATTGTAAAATCTTAACCTTAATGAGATATTTGAACCTCAAGTTGAACATAATATGATTACAGATTAAGTAATTATTGTAATTTAATCGAACTTAAAACACATAAACTTAACACATTAAAATGAATTTTTCATAATTTCTCAAAAAAATTTCATAAAAAATTACACAAATACATAAAATCGTGTAAATAAAGATTCGAAATGACATCAGTAACTCACGTTTAAGTATTTGACAATGACTTTCATATTATCATAAATATAAAAATTAAAACTATGTCAAAACTTTTATTTCATAATAGCAAATATAGATAATAATAAATGTATAAAACATCTGAAAGGTTTTTGTTCTAAATTTTTAATTTGTATTACCGAATAAATAAATATGACGAAGTACATAATTTAGCAGAGGAAAGAAAGCAAAATTCTTTAAGATACGTGGTCGTGAATAATTATCAAAATATGTTTAAACTTAATTAATAAATTTTGTAGTTGTCCATGATTTTGCAAGCATCTAAATTTTATATAATTTTTTATCTTCTAGAAAAAGATAGATGTTTTATAAATTAGCAATATAAAAAATGGACAAAAGGAACACGTAATACTGAACATGCTGCCTTCTGATGCTTTCAAAATAATATTGCAATTTTAAAAATTTCATAAGTATACCTTTATAAAAGTTTTTCATCTTGTGTAAGACTCAATGATGTATAATGTTATTTTTTTATACTTTTTGCGAAAAGGGTAAACGGTTTTCTGATGATGGTGAAAAAACGCGCAAAACACAATGCAAATTCACGATTTGGATAAAATTAGGAGAAACAATTATAAACCATAGACATGAATGCGAGTTAACACAGTAATGATTCAAAGCACTTTCATTTCACATTATTAAAATTTTGTCTTTCCACAACGAATAACTTAAAAAAAAACCAAAACACTAAAAATGTAAAAAAAAAAATTAATTTAAATACTAACTAAAAATGGAAAAAAATAAAAAGCGTAGGTTAACAAGAGAAATTTCTAAACGGAAATACTTATAGAATGCAGCATGAAATGCCTGTCTGGAGGGAAAACTCGGGTCGACTCGTTCGCAGGAAAATACTTCAGCGCCGCTGTGTGGTTTTCCAGAAAAGCAACTTTACCTGCATTCCACGGAATAATGGTCTATCAGTATTTTTATCCAGAGTGAAAAACCGTAAAATGCAAATTGTAATTTGGGTTACATATGAACATTCATCCATTGACGATGCAGTGAAAAATCGTTTAAAATAGCAAATTTGGCAATTTATTTTTTATGAACAATTCGAAATTTATATTATGCTTTCAGAAATTAAAGGAATTCCAAATCATTCCAAAAGTGAAATTTCTTTTATTCCCTGGTTTGAAAAACAATTTTCAATTGCATTCTCTAACATCGCCATTATTCAAAATAGGAATTTTCGAAATAATCATGATTACAATACTGATAATGCAGGGCCGTAGACAATAAATATTTAACTTTTTGGACAATGAACAACTTATATCTAAATCAAATTTTGCAAATTCCCAAAAAATGTATCATACGTATGTGAATATTTATCATTTAACGAAAAATTATTGGCAATGATTTAATTTCATAATAACAACATATATAGAAATAATGTAATATTAAACAAAAAAATATTAGTGCTTTTAAAATTAAATATTAGTTTTTCCTCTAAGATGACGATTGGAAAAGCTAAATGATTTAATTGTGGGTATAAAAGTAAAAAAACTCAAAAGTTCGAAATATGGTCGACTAAATCCATATTCTTAACATTCGTTTTACGAATTAAATAATTCCAGTTATTTAAAAAATTATATAAAATATGTGTACACAGTTAAAGTTCTAGTTTTAAATATAATTTATATATGTGTTTTCAGTATTATATTATTTTGCATGTTTATTATTATCATTTATATTTATTGTTATTTTTATAAATTTTTATTAATCAGAAGTAGTAAAAAAATTGTAAATTAACCATAAATAATTTTTGAATACTTTAAAATAACTTTCACATATACAGATGCTTAAGATAGAGTCTGAGATTAATGATTTTATTGTTTTTCGTATAGTGAACAATTCATTGACTTGATGTATGAATATAAATATAACAAAGTAATATAAACTTGAATGCATGATGTTCAGGGATTAGTGCGGATCCTGTACCTCGCTGTAGTGATGTACTTGTGAAAATATTCATACATGAAATCTATATATATATTGTTCCTTCTGTATTATCTCTTTAATATTCCCTGAGGGTAAGACAATCCCGTTTTTTCTTTAAAAAGGATGAAATTTAAAAAAATGGGGTTTTAAACAACTTTATTCACCAGTATTAAGCTAAGAGAAGACCAAACGCAAAGAATCTCATGTGTATGGAGAAATAATTTATGTGGGGCAGCATTTCAAATTCCAATCACGCTGCCAAGTCCGTGCAGTGCGGAAAATGTCACTTTTTAAAATTTATGGAAAATTCCGCTGCAGGATATTTTAGTGATATACAATAGTTTAAGTATATTTTTCATAAGCTAAGAATTAATAAATACATTCAGAACTGTTTTCTTTTTCTTCCAACCCTCCTTAATGTACAAGTTGATACTATTCGTAAAAAAAATTGTTAGTTCTTATATTTAAAAAATTCAAATTTTTTACTGGATACATACGCTAAAAAGTTTAAGATTTTTAAAAGTTAAAAAATTAGCTTCGAAATAAGGAACCATATGATTTAAAATAATTGTAAAATCCAGATTTATACACTATCATTTAGTCTGCAATATTCCAACCATTAAAACATTAAAAAAAATCAAACTTAAAATTTAAAGCGGGCGAATTTTTCTATCCTATGAAACTAATTAAATACCTATACTTAAAAGCGGCTCTGTCTAAAACAAATTTTTTTTAAATTTTTTTTGAAAATTTACTTATAAAATCCAAATTTTCATAGCGTGACAAAAAGTTAAAATAAAACAGAATTTTTTTAACCTTCATTGTAGATGCAAAACTTGCAATAATCATTTCCATGGTAGTCTTATTTTTCAAAATCCATAATTGTCGAAAAATATAAAGCATTGGATGTAAGTATAATGCGTCCTTTTCTATTAAAACCTGAATAGTGAAACTTGTTTAAAAAATATATATATATATATAAACTATTTTGAATATATATATGTATATATTAAAGAACATAACAGAGCAATTTAATTTTTTTTTGGTCTAATATAAATCACTATAAGCGATGGTGATCTGAAAAAATGTAGAATTCTTTCACTTTCCATACACTATCAACATAAAAGTTATCTGTCATCCTTAGCTAAATTATTTTTCGTATCCACATTTGGTTTATAAACCAAATTCAATACGAATACATCTTAATTTACACACTGTAAACTTTGTTAGAACTAAAATTTTGTGGCGATATTCACTTATCACCTACCTTCCTTTACAAATAATGCCATATTATGAATAATCACATTTTCGTAATTTTATTATTCTTTAAGTTTTACGGTAAAAAAATCAAACATTTTTGAATATATTAAAATACTAAGTTTTAAAAATGTTCTTATTCAATAATCAAAATCATGACAACTTAAATATAAATTGAACAAAATATAGAAAGAACGTATTAATTATTCAGACCTTCTTATACTTTTTTTCTGAAAAATGCATTCTCTTCATGTTTGTGTGGCCAAAGAATAATGTATTATTAAATAATCAAAAACAATTGTTTGCAAAGAGTAAAAAAAAAAAAAAAGTTTGAGGAAATAAAACATTCAGGGAAAATGTTCAAAGAATTAATCTGTTTGGATAACTGTACATCATATCTATTTAACTGGCTTAAGATAAAACCCCTGTAAAATTTGGCAGTTCTCTTTGACATAAATCAAAGCTTTTATTCACTGACAAGGGCATTCAAGCAAAATGTAATTGATAAATTTGGAACAGAGTCTAATATTAATCTTCCTTTTCCACTACAGTAAATTTATTATCTTGCAATGTTCAATGCAAAATCGTCTTCTTCCAGCTTAGTAGTTTCTGGATTGATAATGTTCATAAATATTACGTAAATTAAAAAATTAAAGTTGAGAAAAGTGTAAGTGAAAGTTTTTAAGAAACATTTATTTTGGACTTTACATAAAGATTATTTAAAATTTTATTTCACCTTTTTTTTAACTAAAGACGATATTATTTTACGCTATATCAGATGAAATTACAATTATTAAATTATAAATAAAGGTCTCGGAGTTTATAAATTAATTACTTTATAAAACACTTCAATCAATCCATTTTTAAATTTTATAAGTATAAGAAAAAGTTCTATTCTACTTATTTTACGACTCATGAAAAGAATTTTATCAAATTCATCAATTTTTCCATACATGAAACAATTCACATTTTACAAATTATAATTAAAAAAATTTAGAAATAAGACAGTGAAATTGAAATTGGAATAAAATTTTTCAAATTCTTATGAAATTATAGAAATATTTGATAACTTAATGAGAATATGTTCTTTATCAGACAGAAAAAACATCATTAAAAGACTCAAAGACAAAATTTTTAAAAAATTTCACTTCAGGTTACAAAAACATGATTTTTTTGTTCCATAATAACATTTAGAAATCTATTGATTTATAAAAGGAATTAATTAAATGTCTTAGAAATCAATATAATTAAAAACAATCTGAATGCATTTCAAAACAAATAATCAAAGATGTTTTTAAAAAGGAAGGAATTGCCAATAATTAATACGATTAATAATTTGTAAAATTATAATTGTGAGCCACATCAAAATTTTATTTTACAGTATTGAATATTAATAATAAACCCAAAAATTGATAAAAATTATCTGACAATATAAACATAAGCACTGACAAGAAAAATGTAATATAAAATCAAATCTTAATCATATGATAACAGATAAATAGAAAATAGGGGGCAGAGAGACTATTATTTTTCATAATTTTCATTAAGAACTAAAGCTTCTAAATATTAAAATAAACAAAAATAGATACATTACTTTTTGAGAAAGAAAATAATGGAAAAATAATTACCTCACTAAAAAATTTAAATGACAAAATGTGTAACAAAAACTTGTTTGTTATTTTTTTAAAATAACTTTTAAAAATTAATAATTTGAAATTAAAATAGTTCACAAAAATATAGTAATTAATTTTAAATTTTTTATTTTTTTATGATTCTAAAATACATGGTGTTCACTTTATAAAAATCAAAAAAAAGCCCTATTATACAGTATATTGTTTTATAAAATTAAAAATAAAAAACAATTATCAAATCTTTCATTTTCTTTCTTTTCAGGAATGGCAAAAATTTATATTCAGTTGTTTAATTTCCTTCAGAATATTCTATTTTTCTAATAGTCAGGAATTTAGTATGTCTTATTTATTGTTCATAAACGTTATACTAAAAGATTAAGTTTCACGACGGAACCATCAATCTCTCTATAAAAAAATAAATAAAACTTACCATGTTCTTTGAACAAATGCCTATACTCTGACAGATTTTGCTCCTGTAACCAAATGTCGGCTTCTGATTTATCCTCTTGAGCAGGTCTACTGATGATGGCCCATAAAAGTTTCGTTAGCGAGAGCACAACAGCTAAGCAGAAAAACACTCCAACCAGAAACTTCGACCATGACACCATTTTACACACGTTTTATTTTAAAAAATTTACATTTTATTTCGTGAGAGACAGCATTCTGAATAATTTCAAACGAGATATTTCTCGATTCTGATTAATATTCATAGTGATCATATCAGTTGAAATTGAATACCCGAAAACGTGTTTTTTCTAATAATAATACTACTCTTATTCAAAACACCGTAATTTAATAATTTAAAAAATGATCTTAAATCCATTTTGATATACTTAAAACCCTCGCAATTATAGATAGCCAACGTAGACGAATTAAAAAATGATAATTTCCTTTGAACCTTTTAGTGTAAATCTGCAGATGGATAGCCTGGTCAAGATGTAACGGATGGAAGAAATTAAAGCAATCAAATTGACGTTTGTTAAAAACTTGAATCTTAAATGTGGTATCATTAAATTTTGATTTTGTCTAGAACAGTCTTTTTTTAAAGTGAAATCACAAAAAATGATTGATCCGGAAAGTTTAGATCCACATGAAGTTTTGGCTCATTTAAATCAACTAGGGTATCAAAATATTAGAGCTCCACAATTGAAGGAATTCATGCAAGATTTGAAAAAATTAATAAAATACGAACAAAAGTATTCCAGAAATTTTGGAGTTGAAAATGTTATGGTTGGAGAAGAAAGCACTTACAGTTCTGTTAATTCATGCTATCCTGATAAAAGTGACAATGAATCAAATTTCGATACAGAATCATTTCAGGATTTAAATAGCACCAGAAACAGTGAACTTTGTACAAATTGTAATGCATCTAATTCTGAAACATCTGAAATTTGTTGTGTATCTAGTAATATTTCAGATGTAATAGATACTGACAGGAAAAAAAAAATGTCTGTGAGACCTCAGTCTTCATGTAAATATTTTTTTTGTCATGAATGAATCTTTAAAAAAGTTAATTTAAAATTTAAAATATATCATTTTTTTCAGTTATTAGACCATGGCGTCTTCAGCCAATATTTAAAGGAAACAATGTTAAGACATCATTAAAGAAAGATCCTGTTCAGCTATATCACAAATACAAGGAATTATGGGATATACAAAAAGTACCAGGGGAAAATAATCATTCACAGTTACGATGGACAATAAGGGAGAAAATGTTAGGACAAGATCCTCATCCAAGGGTTTGTAACTTATCACTCACCATAAAATTATGATTAAAAAAGTGCAGTTTATTTTATCTTAAATGGTTTGTTGAAACAATATTTAATAATAACAAAAAAGCAATTTTATTTTTGATAAAAACTCAAAAACATTTCTTTTTTTTATTAAAATGTATTTATTTAAAAAAATCTAATTATTCATAGATTTTCTAAAATATACTGTTTATGATATTGCTAATATAAACTCTGCATTTAATCAATTAAAATAAAGCCATTTTCAATCATTTATTTATCTTTTCAGCCAATATCGCAAATGTCAAATGATTGTCGCATTCGTTCTGTGTCTAGTAAATGATGCATACTTGATAAATTGTTATTCCATTTATATAAACATTGTAAAGTTTGGAAAATATTAACTACAATTAGCTGTGATTGAATTTGAAATGAAGAGAACAGTGGATTATAAGTGAAATAAAGTTTCTGTATTGAAAATAGTATATCTGCCTCCTATGTTAAATAGATTTTAAGAAATTCATGTTTGTAACTGAAATAATTTAAAATATGAAATGTTACAAAAAATTATTTTTCTTTTGGAACAGTGAAATTTAACTGCTAGTAATAATTTATTTGAATTGTTAAAAAATACAAAAAGAAAGTAGTACTAAAGGTATTTTTGCTATTAAAAATTGTTTAAAACAACAAAGGATTTCTATTTTAATAAGTATAAATTTTAATTAAAAAATATTGTTGAAAGCAAGCATCTCTCTTTTTGTTCAAGCACTCTTTTTTTGTTTTTGATGAGGGATTCAATTCTATATTAAGAAATTGTTGTTAATTAGCAAAAGATTGACCTGGATATCAGTGTAATCTCAATTACAATTTACCTTAAAACTCATTTGTTCATAACTATTTTCTTTCAAATAAATATGTTGACATAATTAATATTTCTGAAAATAAACTAATTTAAATATTCATTAAAATAATTTTTTAGTTATTTACAATTGATTACATTCGAATATCTTATCTGTTGCATTAAAATAAGCTGTTAATGCTTACTATAAAAGGATAATATGCTCAGATTTTGGGATTGCAGTTTTATTACTAGCATGATCTATATATTATGATTCACATAAATTTTTTACATATCCTTATCTCCATTCAACTGTGAAACAGATAACTTTTGCAAATTTACAATAGATACAATTTCAGATAATGTCGTGATTTTCTAATTAATGCTGATTGTTCAATAGTAAAATTCGAAACTTGCCATAGCATAATCATAGGAATCATTTAACAATGAAGGTACTCTATTTTTATTTTGATTTTGTCACAATTTGATGTAATTTTTTTAAAATTTACTATTTTCAAATTAAAATTACTGGGGAAAAGCAGAGGATGACTAAAATTTTATTCAATTATATTAATTCATTTTTATATTATCCTTTTGCATAACGGTTCAATTTTTGAACTATTCAGGAGCACCAACTGAACGATTCTGATTATAATAATGAACCTTTGTTTACAACGGATGTTTTATTCATATCGTTAGACATGGAATTTATTCAAAATCTTTCAAAATTAATTGATAAATTTTTACAAGGGGGACACCATCAGAAAAGTGATGAGGTGCTAACACTTGCGGCTTTTAATAGTGAAGACGAACAAAGAGAAGAACATTATTATCGAAAGGTTATAACTTCTACAGAATTATTGCTTAGAATATTTCAAAATAAATATGACAGCAATCTCAACATTTTCATTGAAAATATTTTCCAGCAAATTCAAAATCTTCTAGATTTTTATATTAAAAAAAATTGTTTAGTACATTTTCCTATAAATGAACTTTTGAACATTATCTATTTGATATTTGACATTACTGTTTCAAATCCAACTGATGAAAATATTAGCAAGTTAAATGATTTTTACAATTTCAATCTGTCGGAAATAGAATTGAAAACGAGTAAAGAATACGTAAATCTTTTATTGTTCACTGAAGAATTATCATTGAGGATTAGAATAATTTCATTTATTTATGATGCAGTTCATAATGTTGCAAACAGAAAACCTTTTTCTGATCATACTACTGATTCAATTGACTTATTCATGTCACGTTTAAAAAAAAGTAATATCAGGGAATTTAAGACATTTTTCTTATTGGTAATATGTAATTGTGATGTTTTAGCTGCTCAAACTTTGCTCAATGTCATACCAAAATATGTAAAATTTTCAAAAAATAATGAAATCCTCCACTATATTTGGAAAGAATTATCAGAATCCTTGTCACTGGAAAATAATGTCATTGAACATTCAAAAATAATTCTCATATTATGTTGTTTATCAGATTTATATTTCATTGATAACCAAAATAATTTGATTGAAAATATTTTTAATGATAAAAACTATTGGATTTTACTTCAGCAAGGTTTAATTAATGTGGCCTATTCCGTTAGAAAGCAGACACTATATTTATTGAAAAAAAGTGTAAAATGTTTAATGACCAATCATCTAATTTTCAAATGTTTTCAAAGTAAGAATTTAAGTAGAAATTATCCTCTGATATTAGGGGAACATTATTCAATACTTAAATATAATAGAGAATTTGAAGAGATATTCATCATTTTAGAGTACATTGAAGAAAAGCAAATTCATTTAGTGAAACCAATTTTTAAGAACATACAGAATTTTATAACTTATTATCTTCAAGAAGGTTCACTTCATGTCTCCTGGATAATTGTAATTTTCCAGAGAATGCTTGTTCATGACAATATTGAAGTAGTAAAATGGGGTATATCAACATTGTTGAAAATTCCTGTCGAAGAATTTTGTGATGAAGAAATAATTACTAAAGTAATTCATTTATTAATCTCAAGTTTAAATTGTACACAGCTATATTTCAGTGACTTTGAAGTCTTATTAGATGAATTGAAACATTACTTTAAAACTTGCTTAGAAGCTAACAATGGACATTTATTCTTCAAAATATTAATTAAAGAGATATGTTGTATCAGATGGAGCTCTGAAGCATTGTTTTTTGTGATTAATGCTATTAGTTTTGTGCATAAAAAAAATGTTTGGGGCAAACCTGAAATAGAATTAATTAAAAAACTTATAACCAGTGGTATTGCTAATCATTATACTTATATTAAATCTGGTATGTTGCACCAGTTATTGCTTTTAAGTATTAACTTAATTAATTTAGAAGAATTATCTTTAAAAGATATTTTCTGTTTCCTCATTTACTTTTGCAAAAAAGGATGTTTAAAGAAAGAAGCAAAAATATGGAACACCGTGACATATTGGATTAGAAATTCATTTGCCAAAAAAGATGTTAAAAATTTTATTGTTGAATTAATAAATAATGTGCCATGGAATGTGAAAGAGTCAAATACTGGAAAAATAATAGTACTCTTAAATGATGCTTACAATGATACATTTTCTTTGGAACTATCAAATTTAGTTAAAACATTTTTAATTTCATTTATTGATATTCATGCGAGGCCTTATTGTAATTCACAAACTCAAGATCACTATTTAAGTATCGTGCACGACGTCATTTTACAGGAATCTGATGAATCAGAATTATTTAATATTATTAAACTATTTGTACCAAATATCGTTACGTATATTGAATTACAATTGAATTCTGTGTATCATATCAGAGATTTTGACTCTTGTCATTTTTATATGAAAGTATTACGCAATATATTACAATCTGACATAATTCTTACTCCAGAATTAATTTCCATTATTGACAAGTGGCTGGAAAAAATTGTTAAAAATTTCGAAATTCAAATTAGTTCCGATTGCTATTTTCCAATTCAAAAATTTATTCAAATTAAAACTTTAAATTTAATTCTTGATTGCAATTTAGGTAAAGATTTATCTTTAATTATTGAAGATCTTAGATTATATTTAAAAACAAATTTGAATTCGGCCCTGGTTAAAACATCCCATGAAATGGACATTACAAATGATCTTCAGACACTTTGGGGAAGAATGAATTCCGAATATTTAGCTGAAAAATGGTGGTTGTTTTCAAAAATCGTCGATTCTGTATCTCCTCAAGAGTTTTTAAATATGGACAATTCGGCTTTTCTCCAGCTTTGCTTCAAAATACTCGACATTGTTGGCGGTAAGGTGCTTCTTCCCCTGATGGATATACTGAATAAAACATTCCCTAGATTAACGAATGAACCAGACTTCGAATTAATGATATCACATTTATGGTTTACTATAATGGAAAGGAAAAAAAATGATGATTATTATCATTTAATCAAGTCATTCATAGATCTTACTTTTAGGCTGGATTTAAAAATTAAGTTGAACGGAGCAGATGAAAAACAATTACCTGTAAGTATGTCTTTATGTTCGAAAATTTGCAAGTGTGATACCTATAAATCCCCTTAGACATGTTTATAACGAAAGGAAAATTATAAATGTTCTATTAAGGAGAAAAAGAAGGCGGAATTAATAAAATACGTTAAATTCTTGCTTATACGTTCCTCCTAAATTAAAAATTATTATGTGGGTGAAGAACAGTCTTATTGTTTTTAGTGAAAAATAAGTTTACCTTTCACCCGACATTTAAAAATTTCTGATTAGATAACTTATTTCACAATTATAATATTTTAAAATATTTCTTTTCAGTGTTACCGATTAATGTCCGGTGACAGTGTCAACGAAGCGAATTTATTGATGAAAAAACTTCAGACGATAAAGTACGAAGAAAATTTTAAAAATTTTTTCTCCGATTTTCTATCTTGTGCATTGCTATACGGTGAGCTACTGGGAAAAAATGAAAAGCTGATTGGTTACATTTCATCATTTATTGACAATATGAATCTTTCTTCTCTCAAGAAGTGAGTTTTAATAATATTTATCTAGTGAATGAAGATTCACTTTCCATAATAAAAACATATTCACCCCTAAAGTTACAAATTTTTTTTAAGCTCTAAAGTTACATTTTCTTCCATTTAGTGATCGCAGCACCAGCAATGAAGTTCGAGCCAGAGCGATTCAAATTGTCTTAAATTTTAATCCCGGAAATGAATGCCATTGTCAATTTGTTTCACAATTAATTGACAAGCTAATAAAAACTGAAAAAAATTTCAACAAGAATCGCTACTTTGCCGATTCCCATGTGCATCGTATCAATCAAAGATTAATGCAGTCTTTATTAATTTTGCAACTTTACACGACCAAGGTATCATATATGTATATATATATGTCGTTTATAAATGCATAAGAATTGGTTTAAAATCAAATTCTTAAATTAATTTTTTTTGGATTATATAATGAAAAATATGTAAAGACATATATAATAATTGTTACAGGAACAATCTGAAAAATTATTCAGTTGGTTAATGAATAAAATAATTATTGAAAATCATCAGCCAAGTGTTCGTTACCTGCAAGAGTGGTTGATAATGAGAATTTTGTACAAAAATCCATGTTTAAGAGATACGATATGGAGTTATTTCGATGAAGGGGTTATTAAAAGATTTGGAAGTTTATGTTCTTTAATATCAATTATATACCATATTGTTAAGTTTATTCCTCTGGATTCTAAAGCATTTTGGATGGATAATGCTGTGAGAAAATTTTTACCGTGTTGCATGGCTCAGCATTTCAGTGTTCGACTTTATGCCCAGGTACTACATATTTGTATTAGTAACTAAAAGAAAATCAAACTGATTCTTTTTTTTAATATTAATTTGCTCTTTATCCAGTTTTACGTATTAAGTGAAATTGTCTTCAAGAAAATTAAATTTTATTCAAATTTTTTTTTTAATTTTTACGTATTAATTTTAAAAACTATTTTTAGTGTAACAAAACTATATATCAGATCATTATGTGACCACATATCATTACGTAAAATTATGCAATTAATGTAATGATAAATCTAAAGATATTTATAATATAAATAGATTTCTAATATACATAAATACATTAAAGATTTTTGTTCCACTTATATAAAAATTTTATATATTTTTTAATGACTGAATTTTCTAAACAGATGAAAAACTAAAAAAAAAAATTTTTATTGTTTAAAGGTTGCTTTAAATTTCATATTAATCAGCCCAGTAACTGAATGAATTCACTTATTTCACTGTAAATGTTTTTTTTTAAAATTTCATCGGTTTCAGGTTGCTCTTCAGAAATTAATGGCATTAGCAGAAACACTTAATTTAACGGTTATCAATGAAAAATACAGAATAATTGCTGAAAGCTTAACGCAGAGTATTCATAATGGAAAAACTCACAAAAATTTCGTCAAACTTGATGAAGATTTTTATTTTAGCGTATTTGATCCGGTGGATCATTATTCCTTGGAAACTATATTTTTCGATATTCCGCGATTGATGAATGTTTCTGCCGATGAGTGGATCACCGATTCACTTCTTCTGAATTGTGGAGTTGAAGCAAGCGGGCACATTCCCTTAAGAAGCGAAAATAAGGCATTAAAATCAATTTTATCTAGCACGTGGATGCTAGGAGGAGTAAAGCAAAATTATGCTGAAGATGTCCAACATGTTAATTTTGATATTAGTCTAGAAAACTTACAAAAGAAAATGATTCCTGCTAAATCTTTAATTCCTGATTCTTTCCTAAACTTCTGTGATGATCAAGAAAAAAAATATGTAGAAAGTAAATACATTTTATAATGAAATATGTCTTATACATCAAGATTGATCATATAAATCTTTTATTGTCACTAAAAACCTAATGGGGAATAAAATTTGTCATTTTAGTGTAAAATCAACATAAAAATTTATACTTTTCACAATTTCAACGGTTTATATACTTTCTTATATAATCAGTTGAACACCTTTTTTTAGATGGATTGATTGTAGTAGCTTCATTGATAGATCGGATCCCGAATTTAGGAGGTTTAAGTAGAACTTGCGAAATATTCGGAGTATCCAAGTTAGTAATTGGGTCTTTGCATTTTGTAGAAGATAAACAGTTTCAGAGTCTATCAGTAACTGCAGAAAAGTGGATTTCCATTTCAGAGGTAGAGTCATTTTTATCAATTGTTTCTTCTTATAGTTAGTTAAGAATGTTTTTTTTTCTACTGCTTGAATTTTACTTTCAAAATGTAAAAAGAAAATATTTCGCTAATTATTTATATTACACTCATGTCTATTTTCTTCTACATTTCTTTTATATTTATGTTAATCTCTCATTGATTTCCAAAAACGAATATTTAACTTTAAAAATTTTCATCTTAATAAAGTATTTTTGTAAGACTCTTGCTTCTAATGTCAAAATAATTTTTTTGCACTTCTCTTTTAGGTCAAGCCTCATAATCTGAGTGAATTTCTGATTAAAATGAAGCAAAACGGATACGTAATTTTAGCAGCTGAGCAGACACTCGATAGTACGCCTTTAAATAAAATAAAGTTCCCCAAAAATTCGTTAATATTATTAGGAAACGAAAAAGAGGGAATTCCTACCAATTTGCTGCCCTTAATGGATATTTGCATTGAAATACCTCAAATGGGAAATATTAGATCTTTAAATGTTCATGTTACCGGTGCATTATTCATTTGGGAATACGCGAAACAGCATCATTTTTCACTTGAATCAACTTAAGAAATAATATGTCAAGCATAAAAATCTTTTTAATAATTTAGATTCAGAATTTTAAGGAAATCAGTATTTGATGATGTCAACTTTCAAATGAATCAAATTATGTAGATTTAGTTCAAGAATGCCAAAATAAGAATAAAATGCAAAAAAAAAATATTTTTTTTTAATGTGGAATTGTATTTAAATTTTCATTTTAAGTCTTAAAATAAATATTAGAGAATTTTTACATGAATCCATTTTACCTTTGAGTATAGTATCATCAATAAACGTAGTCAATATGTAATATAAAAATGTAATTCAATCAAAATTATTTTTACTTTTTAAGTTTTTGTAATTCACATCGCATATACATTTTAATTCTCATAAGTTCGAATTATTTAATCTTTATTAAAAAATTTTTCATAATTTTTTATGTTACATTAAATGGACATGGTTTTAGCGGGCGAAATTCGATTTTAAGAACGGACAAGTTCGTAAAATAGCAAATGATTAGGTTCCTAAAAAAGAAATTCTTACTTTTGTAAATACGTTTTTTTTTCCATCATATAATAAATGTTTATGATGTTAAAAATAAATAACAGATATTACATTAAATTAATTTTATTTTTCCAATAATTTCATATAAATTTTAATAAAATAAATCCACATAAAGAAAGATATTACGATTATATTACAGAGCAATAAAAGTTTTATATTTTGTAAAATGGTTAATACTGATAGAGAATAAATAATTTTTTAAATTTTGTTTTTTAATGATCTAATTGTCAGTTATATTTAATGCAGGACAATGACACTTTCTTCATTAAAAATTTTTAACAACACACTTTATTTAAGGTAATATAGAATTTTCGTGCATTGCTTTTATGCATTCATTTAGTTATCACATCAAAATTTATCCTTGACATTTTTCGATTTTCCGCTGCTCTCGCCGCCTTTCTTCTTCTGATCATCATTAATTTTGCAAGTTCCCCTAGTAGATCGTTTCTTCTTGTTACGTTTTACCGACATGTTTGTATTTCCATCCTCGGGGCTTTCTATCACGTGTCTGCCTATTCTTTTTTGTCGGCGTTTTCTTTTCCTTGGCTGTGCATCCGTTATTTCGTTAAGATCTCTTATTTTATATAGTCCAGAAGTTTCTTGCGAGATCAATCCAAACGAAATACCACGTTTCAAAGCAGCCTCGACTTTCTCTTTTATTTCGCTCAAGCCAACATCGAAATTCCGTGAAATGTACTCCACAATTTCCTCGGATGTAGACCCGTTTACCTCATCCAGGTTATAAATGGCGGATAATACTAGCTCTGAAGGCCTAGTGAGTGGCTTTGGCTTCATTTTTCAAATCATTAAAACAAAGATTTATACATTTGATTAAATTGTAATAAGTGCTCTTTTTAACGATTTTGCAATCGTATTTGATTAAAAACCAAAAGGAATTTCACAATAACGCCTTTTGTTTAAGTTAGGAATGTCGAAGTCAACTTTCTGGCAAAGTAGTTTTACAGAAATAAAATGCGATTTTCCGAGAATTTATCAACTCAGATTTATTCTAAAAGGTCAGTTTTTTTTACTGTCCCTTTTTTTAATTTCGATTTGTTGTCGTTCATACAAATTTTATCTAATTTTAGTAAAAATAAATTAGAATTATTTAGAAACATTAATAGATTGAAAAGGTTCACGATGGCAGCGTAAACGTTAAAAAGACATACGTTTTAAAGAATTGATTTGAGTTTGAATATGCAATAAGCATAAATAGTGGACGTTAAAAATTTGCTTTTCCTTCATATTTAAACTTTTATAAGCTCATCATCGGTAAGTAACCTTTTCTTGTTGCAATACTTCAATGAAAATTTTTGATTTAACTGACTAAATTTGCATTTCATGTCGATGAGTTTTATGTTGGCAGACTTGGAGTCGAAAGTTTATGATTATTGGAAGCATAAACTAAAATTCTTTGGGTCTATGGTACTAGCGCCAAGATGGTTTTAGTGCCACTTCAATTCTGCAGGTACTTTGGCTCAATAGATTGTAATGCACGTGTTGCCGATTTCTATAGGGTCACTTAGTTATTACAAGTAAAGGCGATGACGGGCAATCGGATTTGGAATGACTCCTTAATCGTAAGAGCGCCACCTAAGCTTATATGAAATATTAAAATCAAAATTACTTTATTAAAATTAATTTATGAGGTTTTTCACATAAGTTAATTTTGAAATGTAATTGTCTTTTTTTTTCAACTTTATGCTCAAATTATTTTCGATTATTTAAATTTTTTGAAGTAAATTCAAACTGACGATTGGTGAAGAAATATGAAATCACTTTTTTTGATTTTAACCCATAATATAATTACCTAGTATTTTGTAGGACACGAGTTTCAGCCCGGAATTTGAAACTATATAATTTTATTTTCAATTATAAACTTTAAAACCAGTTATATGGCTTTAGTTTTAGGAAAAGAATAGATTATGAACCTTGATAGAATGAGATCTTCAAGCAGTGAGGAGTTCATCAGCATAGCAGAAATTCAGTTGCCCTGCATTAAAAATCTGGATTTGCAAGATGTTGTAAGTATACATATTGAATATGATAAGGTTTATTTGGTTTATGTATAGTGAAAAATTGAATGTTAAGAATAATATTAAATTTTTTATTCAGGAACCTCCTTGTTTTATATATGAAAATGGGACATCATCATATAATAATATTCAGCAACTTGCTCTTGCTGTTTCATGTAACCAACCAGTTTTATTGCAAGGTCCTGTTGGTGCAGGAAAGACTTGCACTGTAGAATATTTGGCTTTCATTACTGGCCATAAACAGCTGAGCAGCAATGAGTCAGCAAATGGTTTTGTGAAAGTACAACTTGGAGAACAGACGGATTCAAGAATGCTGCTAGGTGGATATCAAAGCACTGAAATCCCTGGACAATTTTTATGGAAGCCTGGAGTTCTTACAAATGTAATTTAAAGTGCAAAAATTATTTTCTATAACTGAAAAATATATATATAAAAGTAGATTTTCTTCCTCTTTCACTTTTATTTGAAGTTATTTCATTGATTTATCTATATAATTTCTTTTTTTCAGGCAGTTGTATGTGGCCATTGGATTTTGCTTGAAGATATTGATTCCACTAGTTCAGATGTTGTTACAGTAATCAATAATTTAGCTAAAAGTCAAACTCTTTCAGTTCCTGGATATGGTGATAACATTGTTCCCCATCCAAGTTTCAGGCTATTTGCCACACAAAGGTGGGAATTTATATTTTGTTATTTGTCAATTGATGTAGACATACAGATATTAATAAAAAAAAAAAACTATATGACTTGATAAATGAAGAAATAAAAATTGATATTATTGAAGCACATTTTGAAGCACTTTGTGCTACTAAAAGATATTTTCAATCTATAATAATATCCCTTAGTATTAATATTTTGTTGAAAACTTCAGAGCATATACTAAAATTAGTATCATAATAGTTTATCCTTTGTATTAGTTAACTGTTGAACACTTGATGTGAATTAAATGAAATAAGTTTTACTTTTTAATATCATGTTTTTTGCCTTAAATATATGTTTTTGTGCTAATCTTTTTATTGCATCTTATGATATGAATGAATAACTTTTAGGGTAATTATTTATATTTGGTTGATGCATTTATCAATGAATCAATAAAAATGATTTTTATTTTTCAATTACATTTAATTATTGCATTTATTACAGAACTTTGGGTTATGATTCAAATTCAGCAGTTAAATGTGATGTTCTCAAACATTGGTTTGTAATTCAACTGAAACCTCTTGGTAGTTTGGAATTAGCTGGAATTATAAGTAAGAAATATCAATCTTTAAGTACTGTTGCAAACAAATTAGTTTCAATTCTTGAGCTTGATTTTCCCACACAAAGCAGTGATCGAATCCCTTCTGCAAGAGATTTATTGAAATGGTGCAGTAGATGTGCAAAGTATTTTGAAATTGGAAACTTTAATGTTTCTTTAAGAGTTTTTCAGGATGCTTTGGACATTTTTTGTGGTTATATGGATAAAGGTAAATTGTTTTTGATAAATTTTTATTTATCTTTTAATATACAATACAAATACAAATTTGAATTTATTTATCTTTGATATGTTCTTGGTACATTTTCATTTATTTGATTTTAGGTTCTAGAATAATGCCTGAGCAAATAGGCTTTAAGCTTGGTATTGTAAAAAATAAGGCAGGTTTTCTTAATGAAAGGTATAAGCCTAATATTATGATATCAGGACAAAAGTTCATAGCAGGTAGATGTAGCTTAGATAGGCGTCAATTCGAAACTGCAGAACTTAGTAGGTTTGTAATCAAAAATTAAAATTTGTGTTTATGAAGAAAAATAAATCTCATGTGAAATTTTATGAAAAGTTTAGTATTTGCATTGGGCATTTATGGAATATTCTTTTCCAGATCCAAAAATATGATATTTTCCTTAAATGCTCCGTCTTGTAGACTTATTGAAAAAATAGCTTGTTGTATGCAAAATAATGAGCCAGTTTTGTTGGTTGGTGAAACTGGATGTGGAAAAACCACAATTCTGCAATATATGGCTCAAGTTTTAGGAAGAAATTTAATTGTTATTAATATGAATCAACAAAGTGATACCACAGATTTAATTGGAGGGTAATTTCTCATAATTCATTTTTTCATAATTAAGTAAATTTTTGTCTTAGCAATTTCAAATAAATTTATATTAAATTTTTTCAGATTTAAACCGGTTACGTTCAAATGGATCATGAAACCTATTTGCGATCAATTTGAAATATTATTTCGCAAATTATTTGATCCAGCAAAAAACAGAGATTGCCTGAATAAATTTTTGATACTTTATAAAAAGCAAAATTGGAATGTTTTATTGAAGTTTATCATATATGTTCAGAAAAGGGCACTCCAACGTATCAATGTTAAAATATCTAAATATCCTGAAGGTATTGAATTACAATGATAAAATTAAAAATAAATATTGATTTTATAATTATTGATTACCTGACATGATATCAATTAATTGATATTGATTATAACGATAATTTTTTGACCCTTTTTTCAGCGAAAATTAAGTTCTTACTTGAATGTCTAATTTTTTTCTTATTTCTTTAGTTTGGCAAAGAAGTACAATCATTAAATTGTGGAATCATTCATTTATAATTCATTTATCATGAATGGTTATCTTATCTTGCCATATTATTCTTGTTTGTTTTTATAATTTTGTTTTACAACTCTTTAATTCTTGTGATTCTTTTCAAAAATCAGAGTATTGAATCATTGCAAGATTTGATTGTAGATACTTTTCACCAATAGAAAATCCTGAATCTTCAATACATATTTTAGAAATAATTAGTCAAATTTTTTCGATAATATTAAGTGCGTTGTCCTTCATTCGTTTTTCGACATAATATAACTGTGCATTTATGTACATGTATTAAGTCGCTATTTTTGTTTTTATAATTAATCAAGATTTTATAGTATTAACGTTTAAATTGGTAAATTCCTAGGTATCGACAACGAACATCGAAAGTGTTTGAAATGGAAATCTTTGCTGAAAGAGTGGGAAGATCTTGGAATTATGGTGCAGAAGTTTACAAAACAATGCGAAATTGCTGAGAAAACTTTGATGTTTTCATTTATTGAAGGAAGTCTTGTTAAGGCTGTGAAACAAGGTACATTAAATAGATATTATTAAGAGAGTTTTCTGTTCATATTTTTAATAAACGATGCTGTTGAACTTTTGCTATTATATTTTTTCTTACTTTAAGGATAAATTATAAAATAAATATGATTCTTTGGAAATGCACAGAATGAGGAAAAATTTTTTATATGAATAGTAGTTTTTTAATGAATAGTTTTTCTTTTTAATATTAACTATTACAAATATAATTGAATTTTACAGGTGACTGGGTACTTTTGGATGAGATCAATCTTGCATCAAGCGAAACTCTTGATTGTCTTAGTGGATTATTAGAAAACTCACATGGATCTTTATATTTACTTGAAAAAGGTGAGAGCACACCAGTTCCTAGAGATTCAGGATTTCGCCTTTTTGCCGCTATGAATCCTGCTACTGATGTTGGAAAAAAACGATTACCTGTAGGATTAAGAAATCGGTAAGTATTTTGAAAAAGTTATCTATATAAATTTATATATATATACAAACACAATATAACAATTCTATATAGATACACACACACCCTTTACAAGTTTAAATATCGTATTAGAAATAATATTTTTAATTATTATGAGACAAGTTTCACCAACTATTGTTATTGTTATTATACAGATTTACAGAATTCTACATCGAGGAACCGAATGACTCTCTCGATTTATTCCCATTGGTGGAAACATATTTATCAGATTTAAATATGTCTACCGAAAAACTAAGAAAAATTGTAAACTTTTATCTGAAAATCAAAAAGAATTTGAATTCTTCTATTTTAGATGGCAACGGTAAAAAACCTCACTATAGGTATGATAAAGTTATTTAAACTATAAAATGTGATTGATTTACCAACTTATATCTACTAATTGTTCTTGTATTATTTTTAGTTTGCGAAATTTATGTCGTGCTCTACTAGTTGCTTCGAAAAATTTATGCGGAAATACATCTCGCAGCTTATACGAAGGTTTACATTTGTCTTTTTTGACTCAGTTGGATAAAACCTCTTATAAGTTTGTACACGAATTGGTTTCTCGAACTGTCGCTGACTCAGATATTAAAGCAGTATTAAATCAGCCTATTCCAAAACCTTTGGGGAAAGAATGTGTTAACATAGAAGGTTTTTGGATTGCAGTGGGAAACTTGGAACCAACTATTCCTGATAACGTAAGCAGTTTTTAAGTTTTAATTTATTTCCATAAAATTTATACATTATGATATACTTTATTACTGTTTTATCTTTTTATTTAATTTAATTTTTTTTTAGTATATTTTGACAGAGACTGTTAAAAGGCATTTACAAGATGTTATTAGGATCATTTCTCTTGGATCAGGCATTCCTGTTTTATTAGAAGGAGATACTAGTGTTGGTAAAACATCACTTATTAATTATTTAGCGAGGTGCACTGGAAATTTTTGCGCTAGGGTTAATAATCACGAGCATACGGATATACAAGAGTATATTGGTACTTATATAGCAGATTCGAAGGGGAAATTAATATTTAAAGAAGGTATTAAAGATTTTCATGAATCAAATTTTTATGCCTAATATCTTTTTTTGATAGTACTTGTATGACAATATGAAATTATCTAATAGCTTGAAAGTTGAAAACATTTATAAAAAATGTTATTTTTTGGGTATCAATTTAAAATTTTTTTACAATAAGTATATTAAATCGAGATTTTTGGTAAATTAAATAGTTTTAGTTAATTATTTTTAAACAAATATATTAAATTGGGATTTTTTTAAATTTCGGCCTATTTTCTAATTCTAATGCAATTGATTATTTTCAAATGTTCTGTTAATAATAGAAATATTTGCATATTATTTTCAGGCATTTTGTGTGAAGCTATGAGAAAGGGTTATTGGTTGATATTAGATGAATTAAATTTAGCTCCATCAGATGTATTAGAGGCACTAAATCGAGTCTTAGATGACAATAGAGAACTTTTTGTACCTGAAACGCAAACTGTGATAAAAGCTCATGAAAAATTTATGTTGTTTGCAACTCAAAATCCTCCTGGATTATATGGCGGTAGAAAGGAACTCTCTCGAGCATTCAAGAATCGTTTTATTGAATTACAATTTAATCAAATACCTCCAAATGAACTTGTCACCATTTTAGAGAAACGATGCCATATGCCATTAAGTAAATAAAATAAATTTATTTTACTTATTTGTATCTAAATTTTTTCTTTAAAGAAATATTTTGTTAACGTTTTAAATGATTTATTCCTTTTAGATTATTGTAAAAAAATGATCGCTGTGATGACTGATTTGCAATTATGTAGGCGAGGAAGTGACATTTTTATTGGAAAGTCAGGTTTTATTACCCTAAGAGATTTGTTTCGTTGGGGCGAACGATATCAAAAGGCTGTTTCGAAAGAAAAATTTTATGATTGGGAGCAACATTTAGCTGATGAAGGTTAGATTTTAATTCTAAACAAATTTTATATGGAAACAATAGAAAAGTATATATTTAATATTCAAAATTTAATTTGTTTATTGATGCATAATTAATTTCACATCTTTAACTTTCGTCTAACATTTCAGAGATATAGAATAATCTAAAACCAGAGAAAAACTGTATTTACTAATTACTTTTAGGTTATATTCTTCTTGCCGGAAGAGTTCGTTTGCCTGAGGAGTGTAAAATTATTGAAGAAGTTATTAAAAAGCATTTTAAAAGGAATACTAGTCCGCACAATTTATTTTCTCTTCACGAAAACACTTCGCAAGTATCCAAGAATATATTAGAGACTGTTTTAGCATTTTCAAAGAGCCAAACAGAATTTAAGCATATTGTTTGGACTTTTAGTATGAGAAGGTAAAAAAAAAAGATTTTTTTGGATATAAGATTTATTTTACTAAATAAAGCTATTATTTTGCATTTTTTTATAATAATTTTTGGCAATTCATATTTTACAGACTGGCAGTTTTAGTGTGTAAAGCAATAGAATTTTCAGAACCTGTGCTATTAGTCGGCGAAACAGGCTGTGGTAAAACTACAATCGTACAAATTCTAGCATTATTACAGAAGAGAAATTTGCTTTCTGTTAATTGTCATACACATTCAGAGAGTTCGGACTTTCTCGGTGGGTTAAGACCTGTCAGAGAATCGAGGTAAAATTTTTTCTATTAAATGTAATATAATTGGCAAAATTAGTTATAAATTTTTGGTATATACATAATATATAACTGGAAGAATTATATAAGTAAGTAAAGTATATATGTAAAATTGTTTTGTTGTAATCACATTTTAAGTAGTCATTAGTTATTTTAAAAATTATTAAAATATTAGGAAGATAAGTTTTTATGCAAAATAAATTAAATTTTCTAACTTTAAGATCTCAAGGAAAACTATTTGAGTGGTGCGACGGACCTTTGGTTCAAGCAATGAAAACTGGATCTTTTTTCCTAGCAGATGAAATTTCTCTTGCTGATGATAGTGTTTTGGAGCGATTAAATTCTCTTTTAGGTAATATGTTATTTTATATTTATATATTTTAATTTTGTATTTACAAGCATAAAGATTCTTTTTATTTTTTACTGAAATTAATATGATTCTTTTCAGAACCCGAAAGAACAATATTGCTTACTGAAAAAGGTGGTGGATTAACAGAAAATGACAATGCCGAATACGTTACAGTAGCTGATAAAAATTTCCAATTTATTGGCACGATGAATCCTGGTGGAGATTTCGGGAAAAAGGAATTATCACCAGCATTAAGAAATCGTTTTACCGAGATATGGGTAGAAATAAATGATAAAAAATGTGAAGACTATTATGATATAATAAATTTCAATTTAAATAAACCTTCAGAACCTTTAAAATCAGAAGTGTGTGAAATCATGGTGCGTTTTATTGAATGGTTTCAAAATACCGAATATGGAAAAAGACTCGTAGTTAGCATTCGCGACATTTTAACGTGGGTTGAATTCATGAATTTAAGCAATTTAAAATGGTTTCAATCATGCGTACACGGCTGTTACCTAACATTTTTGGACGGTCTTGGTTGTGGAAGAGCTTTTGTGGGCAATATGGAAATGGCTAATAAACTAAGGAAGGAATGCATAGAGTTTCTAACGTCAGCAATAAATAAAATAACTCCAAATGAACTACATATTTCTAATACAGTTCTTGAAAGAGGAATATTTACAATTAACGAAAATACTGTTGGTATTGAACCATTTTACATTGATCGAGGTAATGTAAGCAGTATATTCAGAATTTTCATTTGTTGTAGCCGTTATTTTTAATTCATTAAATCTTTGAGGTTTTATTAATAAAAAAAACAAGAGAATTTATTTTTTATTGCTTGAATAAGTATGATTCAAAGAAAGTGCTTTGTCAAATGACTTGATTGATTTTATTTTTATTTTAAAAAGGGAACATTGGGTCCGTGGAAGAAAATTTTGTTTTTAATTCTCCTACAACTTGTTCTAATGCACTGAGATTATTAAGAGGTCTCCAAATGAAGAAAGCAATTTTACTTGAGGGAAGTCCAGGAGTTGGTAAAACTAGTTTAGTGGCTGCGATAGCTAAGGCTTCAGGGTATGTATCTCATTTTTCTTTTTCAGTTTCGTGAATTGTACATTTCCTTGATTATATCATGCTGATGAATTATGAATTCAGAATATTCAGAAAATTTAATTTACGAACAATATTTCGATGCTTGCATATATTGATGCAAATGTTTCAACTGCTTGCAGTTAAATTTAAATCTGCTCATTTAATAACCACCATAATTTCTTTTATAGAAAAATTAAGAAAGAAATTTATGTTATTTTCAGACACTTATTGACCAGAATTAATCTGTCTGATCAGACGGATGTATCAGATTTATTCGGAGCCGACTTGCCAGAAGAAGGAGCTGCTGCTGGTCATTTTGTATGGAGAGACGGGCCTTTCTTGACGGCTTTGAAGGAAGGACATTGGATTTTATTGGATGAGGTAAAACTATATGAAAATCCAAAAATTTACTTTCACAATAATATTTTACATTTAAACTTATAAAAGAGTTACTATTTATTTACTTGTTAAGCTAGATAACTTTTTTTTTTTGTAGCTCAACCTCGCATTACAATCTGTTTTGGAAGGTCTCAATGCTGTTCTGGATCATAGAGGGTCGGTATATATTCCAGAATTAAATAAAACCTTTCATATATCCAAGAACACAAAATTATTCGCTTGCCAAAATCCACTAAAAGAAGGTGGGAATCGAAGAGGTTTACCTAAAAGTTTTCTTAATAGATTTACACAGGTAAAGGTTATTAATTTTATTTAATTTTTTTCTTTTAAAAACAAATTATTTTTCTAATATAAGAAGATATGTTTAGGTGAGCGTGGAACCCTTGACCGCAATAGATTATGCTGAAATATTACAAAAATCTTTTCCAATATTAGCGATGTTGAAAATTCATGAATATTTCATTATTGACAAAATGATAGAATTCAATCATCTACTTTGTGAGCTCATTAAGTTAGGAAAGGTAGGATCTGGAGGAGGTCCTTGGGAGTTTAATCTAAGAGACATTACGCGTTGGGCTCAAGGAATAGCTGATGATTTGCATTGCAAATATTCCGGTAAGAAGCATTTTACTGAAATTTGAAAATTTTAAAATATATAGCAGTTAAGATTCTAACCAAAAAATTTTCTGTTTATCCTTCTTTTACAGGTAACCTATTACTCTTGGCTGAAGATGAAAAATCCGAAACTGATGAACTGTTAAAAAGAATATTATTTAAATATGCGAATCTACTTTATTTTAATCGATTTCGCACGAAAAAAGACGTTGATAATGTATTTAATCTTTTCGAGAAAGTTTTCGGTTATTCTTACTTGTTGGATATCAAGCCTCTCATTTTTATGACGAAAAGTAATGTGATTATAGGTGAAAATATAATGAAAAGAAACAATTCATATTTTTTTGGAGATTTGAACGAATTTGAAATGTTCGTTAATATCGACAATAGGTTCAATTACGAAAAGAGTATTGAAATCCGTGATATAGCAAATGTGTGCGGCTTATATAGGGGGAAAAGAATTTTTGAGGATTTACGCTTGTTAGAGAAACAGTATGATGTTCTGTCATTTCTTTGCCAATCCATCAAAATGAATTGGCTTACAATACTGGTTAGTATTTTTCGTGGAAATTTTTTTATACTATTTAAGAATAAAAAGGTTGAAACAAATGATATTTTATGCGGAAAAAAAAACAATATGGCACCTCAGATTACTTTTCATTTGTTATAAATTTTTGGCAGGTTGGCGATCACAGTACTGGTAAAACATCTTCCGTACGTACAATTGCTGCTTTAATGGGGCATAAATTGAGAATATTGCCGTGCAATTCAGCAATGGATACAACAGAAATACTTGGTGGTTTCGAACAGGTAGGAAATTTTTGATGTCCGCTTGATATTTTTTAATGTTTTTGAAAATTGATATTTAGAATGTAATAAGGCTATTTGTTTGTTATAGAGGTGTCTTTATTTCTATGCATCAAACAAAGAAGTACAATTAAATTAACTTTTTATTTTTATTAGGTTTAGTTTTTTTTTAACTTTTTAACTAATTTTAAACTTAAATTATTATATAGATTTATTTTTAAATAGTTGTATAACAGTAGTTCGTAGTATTGTGTTAGATTTAGAATATAAGGATATACATACACGAATTTAATTAAATGAAAGTAAATCGCTTAAGAATTCCTTAGGGGAAAAATTCGGTTAAACTTATAAAAAATATACCAAAATGAATGGCTTGTTATCTTTCAAGCCATGTACAAAAATCCACATTTTCAGTTATTATTTTTTAATTTTTTATTAACTTTGGAGAAAAATTTTACTTTCCATTTCCTGTAAGAAAAAATGATGGAGATCACGTGAATATTTAAAGTTTTTTTTTTGAGAAAATCCTACTTCCTTGAGCTTTTGTCAAAGTTTCATTCGGATTTGCATGAAATATTCAGAGATGCGATTCCCGCAGATATTTCATTTTATCACTTTTGATAAAAATTTCACTTCTGGGTGATCTTTTTAATTCTTGGATATAAAAAATTTTTAAAAAAGAAGAAAAAGTTGGTTAAATTTTTAAAATTTTATAATCTTAAAATTTTTACTTCAAAACTTTATAAAATTTAGAAAAAATGATTTTAAGCCTATTAAGTTATTATATAGAGAATATATTCTCATTGAAATTAATTATTAGTTTAATATTTATTGTTTGGTTTGGATGTGCAATCTTAGGAGAAAGTTAAAGAATTTAAAGTTATATATTATTTTATGAATTTTTTTATAGTTATTTTTGGTGTATTAAAGATTTTTTATATTTATATATATTATGATGTCACAAATACTTATAATTATATTTACTAAAATATAAAACTGATTAAGTTTGAATCAACAAGTATAAAGGCATATTGAAGTTATTTGTAGTATTGACCACAAAGGGGAGCATGTATTATTGATTAGGAAAACTAAAAAAATTTGTTGCACATAAAAAAGTTTTAAAAATGTATCTTGTTTTTAGGGGAATTCATGAAATTTTTGATGATTTTGAACTGGTTAATATTCAAGACAAAAAAAGAGCTGTTTATGTTAGCCCTAAAGCTTTTCTCGGGTAATAACATAAATTTTCAGGAAATGTTTGAAATGCGTGTGCCTTGCAAAATTTTAAATATTCATTGCTACCAGTTGATCCGACATTACATGGATTAGTTTTTGAAATCGTTTTTTATCCTTGCAAAAAAATAAAAATCTCGTTTTCTCTTTCTGACCCGCCTGTAAAGCAAAGGTTACATATGATACATCGAATGTGCGAAATAATGGCAGTCCCTTATTTTTCAAAATTTTGAAATGTCAAATTAATTCATAAACATAAAGTTTATAATTAATATTTAATTGATTTTGATAATGAGTTACATACAGATGTTAAAAATTGAATATGCACTAATTGCACTAATTATTTTGTTATTTGATCATCACTAATACTTTTTAATGTTACATTGAGGCAGAGAATTTGTTTTTAATGATTTACTTATAATGGATTATTCAAAAGAATTATTGACATTAATTTTTCAGACCTTTTTTTTATTCAA
The DNA here is from genome assembly GCA_028565995.1 of Ricinus marginatus. Lineage (NCBI taxonomy): Eukaryota > Metazoa > Arthropoda > Insecta > Psocodea > Ricinidae > Ricinus > Ricinus marginatus. Next base: position 38,301 of record JAOWBB010002707.1, on the reverse strand, counting down.
TAATTTTCTTTTTTAAAAAGTTTCACTTTCAAGGATTTATAAAAATATAATTTGCATGATCAGCCAAAGATAAATGTCTCCTGATTTTTCGGCAAAAAAATTTTGTATAATAATGAAAGGTTTAAATGCAGGAATTTCCTTATTTTTCCATTTAGTAAATTCCTAAATGTGATTTCGAATTTATAAAATTAAAATTTTTTTAGAAATGAGATCTCTTACGGGTTCGTTATATAATTGGGCAAAAAATATTAAAAAAAATTATATTAGTACAAAATTGGCATAGAGATTATTCAGTATGGGAAACGATATTGCAGTGCATGAAAAATGATTATTTAATAAGAGTTTTGATTAATTTCTTTAGTCTCTGTGCTAAATAGTCAGTTTCTTCTTAAGTGAACGATGTAAAATGTATTTATACGTTGGTACTTTTATTTTTAGTTAGCATCTGCATGATTTATTTTTTTGATGAGTGGAATAGCCGTGGAGGAATTTTAATAATTTACGTATGAAACCGAATGACCCGAGTTTGGGAAAAATATTCCGTAATTAGGATGGATGATGACAGAAAAGGAATAGTCTTTCCATTTAATTGCTATTGTTCAGGTTTGAGCCATTGAAAAAGAATGAGAAAATTTTTCCCGGGAAAACTGCCAGCAATAGTTTGTCTTCAGTTATTTATTTTTTTGTTCCATCTCTCGTTGAGAATCGTAAATTGAAAGTAAAATATAAGCATGTAATTATCCCATGTAGATTTAGGGGCAAAATAATAGTCTTTCAAAGTTTTTATTCAAAAATATATTTCACTCATGCGTGAAAAAGAGATTTCCCAAAAATGCTTGAAACAAAAAAAAGGATTTTTAGTACGAATAAATGTTAGCAATGAGAAATTGATTTATTTTGATGATTTATACTTTTATTTATGGGAGTTAACTCTTAAATATTCAATCATAAAATATATGTTGAAAGCTCTTATAATATTATATTTAAAATACATATTGAGATTCCAAGAATATTTGCAGAAGAAATATTGTTATTTATTATTGGCTTATTTCTGTAAAAAGTTAACGGTGCATATGAAAGTTCAGAATATATAAATTATAATTTGTTGAAAGTATACGAGTTGCAGAGATGTCCTTTTTTAATATAAAATGTTCGCGAGATTTTCAGAAAGATTTTTCTTTTAATTGGGGAAAGTCCTTCGTTCAGCGGATTTAACGGAAATAATCAGAGCTATCATTCCGTTATTAAATTGAGCTACAAAAATAAGGGTTACTTTTATAAGGGAATTAAGGTGGTTAGGTAAAGTTAGAAAGTGAAATAACCGGTCGGAAACTTTGCCCGCATCATCTGGGATGAAGTGGAAATTTTTGAAAATTGTTGAATTTCGACTGATTTTCCAAACTCAACTTAATCTGGAGCATTAGTTTTTCCATTGGTTTTTGATAATTTTTTATTCGTTCGCCTCGAATGATTGTTCATTTCATGAGAAACATTCAAAAACTATTTTTATTTTGTCTTAACACGGTACAAAATTAATAATAATTCTATCTTAAGTCTCTTGAAGCGATGGCCTGTCCAATACGTTTGTAAAACAGTTAAACTTTTAATTTTGAAAGTCTTTTCATTAAATTTTAAACATAATAAATTCATTCAAAAAAGATTAATAAATAAATTCATTTTCTCGTTAAAATAAAAGACTTTTGATTCTATAATAATTGATACAATTCAAAATCTAGCTTCGAATTCATTGATTTTCCATAAGGCTCTTAATTTATTTGGTTTGTCGAGGTTCCAACACACATTCGTTTAAAGACAAATTTTATATCTCATTGAATAAATTACCTAAACATTTAATTTATTTTTTTGTCCTCTATTTTATTTTTGAAAAATTTTATTACAAAATTTTAAGCGAAATATATTTTCATCTAAAAATATTTGATTATTTTATTAACAGTTTTTGTTCTTGAGTATTCACGAAAATTGAATTTGTCCAGATATGGTCAGGATTTAGCAGTGAAAAAGCAGAAGGTAGAAAATCAAGTCAGAAATAAAAGATTTTATTACATAGTTACACATCGAGGCCTCAAATCATATTTTGCAAGGTAGTACATTGATGTACTAAATATCCCAGAGTGACTTGACTTCGCTTGTTGTTTCCCGGGTATTTTAATCTGTCTATCGAAAAGATGCATGTCACAAGAGGCTGCAAATGGATTTCGATTAATCAAATGCGTTTAACTACATTTGATTCCATTAGCTGGAGGTTAATATTTATCCTTGCTTTTGTCTTTCCCTGTTTCTGGCATGCTGTTTATTCTGCTGTCAATATTTGCACTTTCTGATTGAACATCTATCACCGTAGTTTATATAAGTATGAAATAAATCGATTTAACATCTGAAAATTTATATTATAAATTTAATAATTTTAATTCCGCCATAAATCGCGTTTAAAATTAATTTAACGAGCTTATATAATCGACGCGATTTTGAAATGTGTTTTCCGGCTTGATTAATTCGCGATATAATGTAAACTAAATGAATTATAAAATGTATTTTTTTAAATTCCTATCTGTGCCATAAATTAAGAATTAGTTTTCATAATAATTTATTTGTAGGATGATGAAAAGGTTTTAAATGTAAAAATAGTTTAATAATTTTATTATGATACCAATTACATAAACTTATAATTTTAAAGCATTACTATAATTTATATTTGTAAGTTGTTATTAGTTTACAGAAAGATATACTAAAATCATATATTAATCAGCTTTAAAATGTAAAAGTGCTAATTCATTTTTTTCATTGTGCAATTTTAAAAGAGATCTGGGATTCGCTGCTTAACTTTTAGACCAAAAAAAATGTATTTGATATTCATTTAAATGAAATGTTTCTATTTGTTTTTATCCACTCATGATTCTAAAATTCAGAACTAGAAAATCGAATAATGTATAATTTAGAGAAAAGTAAAAAAACAGAAAGCAGATGATAGCGAGTTTAAATATTCGAAGTTAACTACGTTTTGAAGCTAAATAAAAACTAATCAACTATATAACGTTTTGTAAGACTATCCAAATAACCATTGTGTTCTAAAACATATAACAAGAAAAGAATTAAATGTTTTAAGTATAACCAATTTTTGTCATTCCTATTTCGGTATTTCTACAATTGTGACTCTTAGATAATTTGAAAATCACATCTGATAATATAATTCTCCTACTAAACACTATTCTAATTATAAAAGTAATTTTTTTAGAATCAGTTTTGAGAATTATAATTTGCGGTAACCGTTGTGAATGTCTAATCGAAAATTCATTAACCAATGTTCTTGTGAATAATTCACATCGGCAATTATGTATTGCATTATTCTAATTAAACTCTGTGTAAGTGATGCATTGAATATGATCTTTTTTCAGTAATTGCTTTTGAAACTAATCAGCAATTATTCAGTAATTGCTTTTCTGAATTTTTCAGTTTTTAGCACTGTGATTTTTAAATTATTTTTTGATATGATTTCTGTAATTGAATGATACTTTTCCTAAAAAGCGACTGATGACAGTGAAATGCAACGCCCAGAAACACATGATAGTTGACTCACTTCTTCCATAAATATAATTTAACTTTTTTTTTTTGTTTCGATTCACGTAACTTTTTTGATGACTTGAACGAAAACCTCGTTGAAAAATCAAGATATTTATTAGACTGATTTAAATTTATTCACTGCTAGCAATGCTTGAACACTGTTCGGAGTTAAAATCAAGATCGGGAGAATATCTCAGACAGTGAGTGCCTGACGAAGATTTTATGCTAATACGATTAATATCATCTTGATGACGAGGGGTTCCTTGAGGAGTTTTACGCACCACACTCTCGGGTAACGTCGGCACCCAAGAATCAGCAAGTTTATGGGTTGAAGTTTCCCACTGTTCCATTTTTCGTAAGGTTGAATGTTCCGGACCCAATGTTGCACAAGGTTCTGGCTGTATTTCATCGTTGTATATCATATTCTCGTTTCCCTGAAAAAAGAACGTTAGCAAATACTTTAAACTCAATATTTAAATGTACAGTTTTCTTTTTGAATACTATATTTTAATCTGCTCAATAGCAAATAACGTTCGCATGTAACTAAAGCACACTTTAGTTACATGCGAACGTTGATTTTAACGGATACATTATTCTCTTCAGCGAATTAGATTATATAATATGCATACACATACATTGATTCTTGCATAGACAGATTTACCATTTGAAAAATTTATGATGATGATGATGAAGTTAATGCGCCGAGAATTTGACAAATTGCACTTCTAAAGTATAGATCTCGGATCTTATGATATGAGAATAAATGATCCCAACATTATTTAAATCGGGATTTTAAAATTATTGCATTTATAGCATCCCTTAGTACAATTAATCAAATCGCTCAAAATAAAAATTAAAATTAGAGTTAAAAATCAAAATCTGTTTTTTAATAATGTTTATTTGCTCTGAACACTGATTTTAAAATTACTTAAGTTGTTTTTTTTAACTGATATTATTTAAAAGGGTTCTCGACTTGAAAGAAAAAAATTTTTTTGTTCATTTTTAGACTGCTGTTAAAATGCTGCATCGCTAAATGAAACTCGAGAGGGCATTTCCGCTTAAAAAAAAAAGTTAATACTTTCTAATTAATGTCCTTAGTTTAACAAAAAAAGTTTAATGTACGAAAGTGAGATTTTAATTTTATTTTCCATTAATCTTTATTTGATATTACTCTAAGGAACCCGAAACTGGGACCTTGGGGACCTTACGTGTAAATTGTTAAAGGTTTTCAAAGTTGTGTTACGTGTTCTATCAGTGGTTTGCACAGTTAGAGGTTTATCGTTTTTATAGTTTACATTTTATTTTCGGTCCAGCTTTGTTAATTTTGAATTACGGAAATGCAAATTTCAGAAAGAAAATTGGCTTCGAAACCTGGTTCTACATTAGCGGGAAGATGAAAAAGGATAGAGAAACTCGTTTTTGAGAGTAAGATAAAAGAAAATTGATGGAAATGCTAATAAAGAAAAAAAAAAGGTTTTAAAAGCTGTACTTGAAGAAATTGTTCTCACGATATCTACCATTTCGAAGTTTCATTATGAAAAAATCCGAATTTACATTTTATTTGCTGGTTTTGAATAAGCGCATTACATGTTTCTTTTTTAAAGCATGGTTTTAGCGATGATATCTTGCTATTTTGATGATTTTACCCATAAATTTTAACTAAAATAAAACATGAATAAATGTTCATATTGATATGTAGTTTTATGGAGAATAAAAAAAAGTACGCATTATAATTATAAAAAAAATATAGAAAGGGAATTTTTAATGAATTGCGAACGTGTCTGCATTAAATTTTACAAATTTTTCTCGCTTCAAATTATAAAAACAAATAATGGAACACAGTATTATGTAAATCTTACATTTTGAACTTTGGAAAAGCTTTTTTGAAAGGTAAATAAGCCCGAGTATGCGTATGGAGAAAAGAGAAAATATGTGACCTTTCTTAAAATGAAATTTTACTCATGTGTTTATTCTCTTTCGCCATCTTGCTTTTTCTGTATCGTTTCGTTATATTCCAAAAGCCGTTTCATATACGTACAATTTAGTATTATTATGTTTTAAATTCAGTACAGTTATAAAGTGGAGAGTTCAAACTGATAAACATCGAAAATGGTTTATTCTCTTTAGAATGAAATTTGCCTTGCGTTTCTGGTAAAAGATTTGCCTGAGGAGAATATTTAATTTTAAAAATAATATAATAGCTGAATTTGACTTTGATCTCGATATGGAAAAAAGGAACTATTCTAAATTTAGATGTATTTTACGAAATCATGTTAATATTAAATTTTTTCTTCAGTTATTTTTTCTCATTTCTTAAATTTTACTTATAACGGGCACTTGAAATATTTTTGTGTATTTAATTAATTGTTCCAGGCTTGCATTAATTTCAATTTACATTACCTGCTTTCTAGAGCACCTAAAGGGAGTTTCACAGACAAGTCCGCTTCCATTTCTAATCTTAATTTCTTATGCTAATTGTGAGATAGATCATCTCATATCTGTGGTCATCTTAAGACCCAGTATTCTTCAAATACATTGTGTTTTGATTTCAGTCTTCACGCTCTTAGTCTTAAATCCAATTTATTAAAGTTTTATTTGTAATTTTTTGTAGACATTAAAGATTCGAATGTTACAAACAAATCCTAATTCGTGAGCAATTGCGAATGATTATCACGAAAATAAGTTAATTTACAGATCAAATGTTTTTTTGATTAAAAATGTTAGAGCTAATGTTTCTCGAAGAATGAAGTTACATTTTTCTTCAAATGAGGTTTTAAATTCCAATGTAGATGATAGCAAATCGTCTTTGCGGCCTTTCATAATAGGAAATAAGATATAAGATATTCCACTTCAAATCCAAAAGCGTTATTATTATGATTCAAAAGCTGTAAACGATTATATTTAATATTAATTATGTAAAAACTCAGATTTGCGACATTATAAATCGTTTGAGGTCTGATTTTATAGCATAGGCAATTTGAAAAATGAAAATTTTTACTGAATTATTAAAGAAAAAGTGTCCCATTTTCTTTGTAGTCAAAATGAACGTTAAAGATATTTTTTCAAACTTTATATGGAGAAATTTATCTTATAAGATGTTAAAATTTTGAGTCCTATGCGAATTTAAATTGTAATGGTGATGTCATTTTATTATTGGAATATATAATCATAAATAGAATTCCTTTTAGTTTCATTTGGTTTAAAAATATTAGCATTAAAAAGGAAGATTTCAAATTTTCCCGATTGGAAAAACCACATTTGGATTAGATAAACCCTAAAACCGGTCTTAGATAAACCATTCACTTTTAACATTAAAGTGCTATTCATTTCGTCTTAATCATTTAATGTCTAATGAAGATCTAATGTTTTTTTAATACCTTTATTTCCATTTCTTTCCTTTTTATATGGTTTTTACGTTTTCTTCTCGCTAATATTACGTCTCTCTTTTTTTCCACACGATTGTTCTGTTAATTTTTGAAAACATTTATTTTTTTTCTGATATTGTGCTTCTTTATGTTAAAATTTATTTAAACTAATTTTTTATCACCTGGATTAGTTAAAATTTAATATATTTTTTATTTTTTTTGATTAGGAAGTAATTCTGATGTATTAATTAAATTTGTTTCTTTATTTAATATATTAACTTAGTTTATTCATTATTTTAATTTGTTCTAGATGATTAAACAAGCTCGAATAAGCAGTATTACGTTATCTCGAAAAATTATTACATTTATCATGGATGTTTACATCTATTTTTTGTTGTAACAAAACTGAGAGAAGTTTTGAGATAAAAGTTTTAGTCGTATCTTTTTTTCATGTGAGTTCACATGAAAATAACTCCTGTAAAATAATGCTAGATAAAAATTAGCAGAAAAAGAACAATTTGTAGAGCACTGAATTATACATGTACATGTTTTTCTTTTTATTAAAAAAAGTTTGTGAACTTTTGTGAAAGTTTGTGAAAAGAAACTATTTTCTTAAAAAAAGTTTGTGCATTAGAATTTATTTAAAAGTTGCCAATCAATATTCTCTAAAAGCTTATTTCTTTAATATATTTTTGTTACATAAAATAGTAATTACTTTGTTAAATACGAAAATATTGATTAATTTTATTAGTTGTGAATTAGTTATTTTAAGCCTATTAGAAAAGTATTGTTGTTGTTATTGTTGTTGTTATTATTATTATTATTATTATTATTATCATCATCATCATCATCATTCAGTCTCGGAGTCCTTTGCTTGGTTTGCATCCATTTCTTTGGGGTTTAGTATCAAGCAGTAAGGGAGTGGATTTGCCTGTCAACAATTATTCTATTCTGCCCAACAATTGAGGAATTTCTTGTCAGGCTTCATATAATATTGCATGACATTTTCATTGATTTTCAATGGTTCACGTAATGCATTGCCGCGGTTTTCCCTCTTTAGTGATTGCTTTTCCATGGATAAGGAAGGAACCTAAGGTCGGTTTGTAAGGGAGAAAGGTTCGCCTACGGCAGTTTAAGATTTCCCGATATGCGGCCACTTGACTAGCATTAACGGCTCGTTTGCTATCTCGTCCAGTGCTAGCTCCAGACAAGCCCTGGCGATTTCCCCTATATAGCGGCTTCTTCGGAGGTTAAGTTCTAAATCCTTTTATTCAGTTAAATTATCAGTTCTTTCACTTGCGGATTTTTTTAGGGAAAAGAAACTTGCATAAGATATCTATTGAGTGGAGTGTGCGAAGAGAGCGGTTGTGAGAATCAGAATTGCCAAGAATATAATTAAAGAGTTATGTCAGTCGTGGAAATCAAACCCACGTCGCTTCGACGGTTGCTGACCATTTAACCTGATTGGCCCCTTTTATTATTATTATCATTATCACCATCATAATTATCATCATCAATTACGTAATAAAAATGTTTATTTGTGAATAAAAAATATCTAGTTGTTACTGTTAGAAGTCATTTTGGTCATTTAAAAATTCTAAAATGAGTTGAAAAATTATGCCATTAATCTTCGGATTATTTCGGAAGAAGAATGTCCTCCTCATTTTGTAAGTTTTAGAAGTAAAAAAACTAAATTTTCGGCATTTTAACATTAGATCTGACAGCAACGTTAAAAATATTATTTTCCAGATTTTCTCCGGATTTAATCATGAATTTCTTTTTTCCTTCGCTGTAATTGGCTTCCGCCTGTGAAAAGTATTTCTCTTGACATTAAATATGGTTGAACTTTTAGGACTTTGTTTTATTTCAAAATTATAACGTGACGAATATTCCGCTGTTGTATTTATTTTGGATTTACAGCACTTAAATAATCTTAGGTATTGTTTTTCTTGTTGGAAAGGATCGTTATAAGATGCCTAAATAACGATAGAAACATAGTAATAAGAGATGAATTCAAGTTCGCAAAACATTAAGTTCGTTATGTTATTTGCAAAAAGAGCTTAATTGGATTGAAACGGGTGGAGCGCCTGTACAATAATTTTTCCAAAAAATAACTTTTTGAATTTAATGAGAATTGTTAAACTTGTAGCCCTTGATATATAACTACTTCTTGACTTGCGAATCTGTCATTTCATGTATCTAGAGTAATGGCAAAAAGATTTTTGATTTGTTATTTTCTATTTTCGGTTTTTTTTATTTGATAAGAATTCTGTAAAATAATGTTTTATAAATCGCGTTTAGTGTATCTAAATTATTGGCTATCGTTAAAAATTTTCGGTTCAGTCATAATCCCTTTAATAAAAAAAAATTTATTCTTAATTAATGAAGTTCGATTTTAAAATTAAATACATACAGTGATCAATGAATCATTTCTTTTCCGTACATAGAAACTTGTTAGAAACTACAATATAAATTTCATTTTATTTTTTTTGGGTTTTCATATAATTATTTTATAAATTTTTGCTTAAATATTCAAATTTTGTTATAAAATATAATTATTTCGAGACACATTAATATGGAGAAAAATTTTAAACTGAATGTTTAAGCATTTTATTTTATATTTATAATAATATAATTGTAACCATTTAGTTTCATGCGCTCACTTTTGCTTTTCTCTATGAGGGTTTCTAAAAGCTTTATTTAATTTCTTACTTACTCATCTACCGTGAAACTCTTAGTTCAAAAGCTTTATTTAATGCTTGAACTGTCTCTATAATTTATAATTTACTAAATCTTTATGCTTCAATTTGTGTTAATAACTTAATAATTTTGTTTCATTTTTTAACGGACAGACAAACATTTTATACGGCCCTTGATTAATTTCTCAATAATAAAAAAATTAATAGTTAACAGCTCCTTAATATGTGAAATATGGTATTTTCGGAGCATTAACGTTCATGGTTTTAAACATGTATGTGTATATATATATTCCAAAATTAGTCAAGCCTTTGTTACAAGAGGGATATTTTTAAAATAACAATTGAAAAATTATTCAGCCAATATTAGTGTAGTGTAATTTTACTAACTACGAATAATATTAAAATTGTTAACGTATTGAAAATTAATATGTACTTAGCCAATAAAAGGAATTAATTTTAAATATTTAGTTGTAATATTAAATTTAAAAACAATTTTATAACATTTTTATTTGAAAATTTCACCAAATTGTTTATTATTTCGGCTTTAAGAGTTCTTATTTTCGATGTATTGCTAGATCAAACATTATAAAGTATAATAATTTGTTTCTGTGAATTCTAAAATCCGAATTCGAAATGGATATGAATTTAAATGCAATATTTATATATAGCTTCAAATTCTACTTTTTCTGTCTTTAATAGTTAGATATTTCTGAGTTCAAAAACCTTTCTTTAATGAAAATTTATTGGAATAAAATGTTAAACTAAGTATTCTAAACTACAGATTCATACAAAATGTTTTAAAAAAATTTATAAAAATATATATCGATTAATTATATTGACTCATAACATCAAGCAATTTTAAAAAATAAAAATATATAAAACAATTATAAAGTTTTTTACTAACTACGAATAATATTAAAATTGTTAACGTATTGAACATTAATATTACTGTCAAAAAAAGATCAAGCGAAATGCTTAAAGCATTATCAGAATATAGTACATAAGCAAAATAAAACTTATGAACATGCTTAGGTAACTTTAGTTAAGAATTATTAATTCTTAAACAAACATAACTGCTCACCCTTCTTATAATGGATATTAATTAATAAAAAAAACTAATAATAAAAAGGAATTAATTATTACATATATAGAAAGAGATTTTCACATTTTAGAGGAAGAAAATTCGAAGAATAAGAAGAATAAAATTTTCGATGTAGCAATTATTAAGTATTGAATATTTTTAAGATGTGTTAACAAAATATCAAACAGAAAATCAAGTTTAATAAAGTTCGTGAAAGGAAAAAATTCATCAGATTGTCGCTTTAAGAAAATTTTTTTTATAAAATTTCACGAAGAATTGTTAGGCAGCTTATGAAAAAAAAAAATCATGGGCAATAAATTTGGAATAGGGTTTATTTGCTATGGCGAAAAATCTGAAAAGATATGAAAACATTTGGTCTTTATTCCTAACGCTTTAATGGATTTAAAAGATAAGAAAAATTTGATCATATTAAAAAAACGGACCACATAAAGGAAACTGTAACTGATTGTTCATTAATTTATTCAGAATTCACCGCCTAGGAAGAGCAGCATCCCATGCGACAGATATACAACATTTACTCACATAAACAAGCGTAGATTTACCATAGGAGATATACGTTGTTTATTATTGGACGGGGGTTTCAGATTGCCCAAAGCTGGCTGGGGCGGAGGGGGTGGCAAAAGCATGGAAACCCGCGGCGGAGTCGTTTCGCCTGGTGCTGAATGAGGACCCAGGAGCCAGTCTCCCCAGCTTGTGCAGGCACCGCAACACACATCTATAACTGCCTGGCGCAGACCTCTGTGCAAAGCCATGAAAAGCGTCGGATTTATGAATGCGTGAACGCATGCTACGTGAAGTGTCACCTAGAAAAAAAAAGGCATTTATATTTTACAATCGAGAAAGAAATGATTTTTCGCAAAATTCATCAGTATACCTCGTAAGCAACCGGGGAACCGATTTCCGGATGGTGAACTAGTGTCACGAAGAATAAAGGACTCCAGAATATAACGTAAGCCGCAGTGATGACTAGAAACATTTTAACTCTTTGAACTCCTTCTTTTTCGATTCTTCGAAGATACATTTGCATTCTTCTGTGTTCTTCCGTTGCCGTCTGCAAGAAATCATTCAAACTGCTTGAAAAATAAAGATTTCTTTGCAAATGCTATTTTGAAAATATTTGAATGTTGGAAGAAAATTTGATCGCAATTTGAGTGCGTTTTTTCAGATAAAATTGTTACTAATCCAAGTTATTTGATTTATTAAAAAAAAAAAAAATGAGATGTTGAAGAGAAAAATAAACATTGTTCGAAGTTTTTTTGTCTCCGGTTCGTGAAAGTTAAGGCTCTTAATAAATACGATCTGTGACTGAAAATTCTGAAATAATATATTTTCTTTTGATAGCTGTTTGTTACTAAATAGGAGGAACTGTCTAAAAAAGTGTAGCACTTTTTGTTATGAATATATTTCGCCAACTGAACATACACTTTTTGATTTTCTTGTTTATTCCCTCCCCTCGAGAACAGGATAGCTTTTCATTCATTTTTGTTGATGAAAATGATTTCCATTTGTGTACATTAAAACCATTCCTAATTGAAAATATCAGGTTATGCCTGATTTTAACATATGATTGACTATTAACAAAGTGTTAAAAGTGTTCTCACCCTTCCCGTTTCCACATCTGTAACATTTTCATTGTCATTTCTTCTGTTTGCTCCAGATGTCACGCTGACAAGCGTTGTTACCAACCCCGCAACACGCAGTGCTTCAACATTAGCCTTAGTTAAATCTTTGTACAGCTTATACAAATGGAAAAGAGTCAGGAATACACAAACCACATTCACAAAAATCCACAGAACATTCAATACATAATGTCTGAATGGACCGTGAACCAAAGGACAACTCGGAGCATTGTGTCTCGATTCGGAATTAGCTGCCAGAGCTCCCGAAAGAAACGTTGGGCCAAGATTTATAGTTATACTGGCAAACCATATCATGAAAGTGCCAAAGAGTACGCACTGAGGGCTGTCCATTAAAATAGGTGCATAATGTTCGCCATCATCCGATTCGTCTTCTGGAAAGACTGGGGAATCATTAAGAACGGTTGTAAGCATATTCACGGTCGAAACTGTTACTAATAACAGAAAGGCGGTTTCAACCAAAGAACACTTGCTGACTGGTTGGCATTTATATATAGAAACTCCTAGTGGCAAAAGAATGGCAGCTCTTGCACAATCCACCATTGCCTGGTGGAAAAGTAAACCCTGACTCCACCTGAAAAATTAATGAGAAGTACAAGTTATTATGGATGTATTAATGAAATATCTGAAGTTGTTTTAAATCTATTTATTATTTAAACCTAACATATACACGAATATGGATTTGTGCAAAATTCTAACAGTTCATATAAAGTAGAATCAGCAATGTTAATTCGGAAATTTATTTTTTGGATATTTGCTGTTCGGTCAAATTTTACATTTAATTGCTGATTTAAAATCGCAGTTTTAAAATACTATAAATGAGTTTTCACCTTCATTATATTAATGTATATCATGCATTAGACTGCCATGAATAAAGTTTATTTTCATTTCCCCATTGCTTCACTTGAGGGCGGCAAATATTGGCTTCATATCATTTTAAACAACTTCAAAAACCTAAGTCTTTGTTTTTATGTGAAAATTGAGTTTTTGGTACATTTTGACATTATACATAAATATATTCTTTTTTACTTTCTCTATTTTTTAAAAGAGGTTTTTTTCCCATTATTTGATATCCTATTAAACTAAAATTTTTGATTTTTCTGCTCTAAATAAATACATTTTTTTAACACTTTTTTTTATTTATCTGGCTCTGATTTTCACACTAATGATTTTTATGATATTCTGAATTATCCCATTTATTTATTTCAGATATATTTACTTAATATGGATTTTAAGTAAAAAACGGAGTAAGGTTCAAATAAGTTAAATCTAATCTTTTTGAGATTCGTAACAAAGTATAAATTTTAATGATATCCAATTACTTTGAATCTGATTCAGTATAAAAATTTATAATGTATGCAATGTAATTTGATCCGAGACGGAAAAATTTCGAAACTTTACCAATTTTATGGATGAAGTTTCATTTAAAATCACAAATTCGTTTTTTTCTAGCGCAGATCTACTTTTTCGCTACAATTTATTTTTGCAGTTACTCTTTTTAGTGTGTATAAAAATATATAAACACACTATATATATATATAATCACCATATATATATTCCTTTGAAAAAGAGATCTTGTTTCATTTTGAAAAAAGCAGATTAAACAATTTTGGTGATAATTTTCTCGTACTATTCGTTTTAAATCATGGCATTTTCTGTCGTGAATGTCGGATATTTTAAACTCTTTTTTTTTCTAAAGACCTAAATAAAAAAATTCTTTTTGCATTTCAATCATAATGCAATAACATTTAAAGGTAATTTCGTCAATGTGATGATAATATTTCCCCTTTCATTATAAATCCACATACTTATGTGGTTCATTAAGCATTTTATTTATTCATTGCTTTTATTTTCACATTTCCTGGCGCAATTGCAATGAGATTTCACGGACTGAATTTTTTTCCCAATATTTTAATTGGTTCCTCATTAGGAAAATTTAAGAATATTGGATTTGTAAAAAAAATTTTCTTTATTTATTCTAAAACATATGTAATGTATATCTTCAATAATACTTGCTTTAATTTATTGTATCAGAGATAAAAAAAAAACCTTGACGCTTTTTTAAGACAACGGAGTAGCGTAATTTTAGTTCATTTTTCTTTAAATAAATCCTTTTATGCATAATTTTTTCAAATAAGTTTTTTGTTTAATAAGATTATATCAAAAAATGTGAGATATATTTCTCGGGGGAAGATAAATAAGTTGAATTCCGGAAACTAAGTTTGTTTTGTAAAATCTTTCTTCATAAAAGCAATAAATTTCACTTTTGAATCTGGTTTTCATGATTGTACAAAGTTCTGCAAAATAGTTCATATCTGCAATAAAATTCAAGTATAACTTTTTTAATCTCGATCGAATTACCTTTAAATTTTTAACATATTTATTGTAGGCAACTTTTAAATCTATGCATTATTAATATACAAAATTTCATTTGAAAAAAAAATATTTTCCAAATAATATGTAAAATTAATTTTTTTAGTCGAAAACAAGAATTTTTAATATCGTAGCCAATATATTTGATTGCCTTTATTATGTTATTGAAAAGTTTCGTGCAACATGGCTTGGATTTTCTCATTTTCGTGCAGTAACATAGATCGGACTATATATATTATAAATGCATTGGTCGGAAAATCATGTTCCACGAAAATCTTTAAATTTGAAACGTCGATTTTAGTCAAGCTTAGTTTTCAAATATTTACGATGAAAAGCTGCGGAGATGCCTAATTATTCAATGAAAGTCGATAGTTTGTTCTCTTCGACGTTGCCCCAAAGATCCGGATCGATTATGTTCTCCACACAAGTAATTATTTAGTTGGAACAAAAGGATGGCGTCGGAATGGATCAACATTTCTGAATGCTCTCAAATGATGATATACAAGAAAGTTAAAAAGAAAAAAAAAGTAGGATTAGCAAGATCTTGAATTAAAGACAAAAGGGATGAAGGAAGAGCATCTGCGGAATGTGTTAAATCTTTTGAGGCCTACCACAGATACCAGAAACATTCTTGACAGATGCTGACAGACGAAAGGGGCTCAAAGGTGGTTGAAGTAGTTTCAGTTATTTTCCTTACCGAGAACTTTGGTTTGTCTAAATGTGCGTTTATAAAATTTTATTACGTTGTTTACACAAATAGAAATATTTTTCAGTATCCTCAGCATTCGATTAGTTGGGATAAAATTTCTTTAGTGATTTCTTTTGATATTTTGTTACAGGTCAAAAAACTTGAAAGTTTCTAGATTAAAAGCTGAAACATTTAATATTTTTAGATGATCTTCGTCTGTCCCGTTTTTTTTCTTCAAACGCAAACTTTACTTTTTACTTAATCTTGTTAATTATAAATATAATTTCGGTTAAGATTCAAATCACCATGAGCTTGAAGAATGATGAGTCGTCATAAAAGGAGATATATAGTGAGTTTGGTAATTTATAATTTGATTTTTTCTAATATTAATTAACTTTTAACATCAAAACTGATCCTAGTATTCTTTAATAATTAAATTAGAGATTTTTGACATTTTATTACTAAAGGGAGCCAACGATAGAATTCATACATTTATTCATAAATCATATTCATTATTAATTTCTCCACAGCTGAACCACTGATTTGCTTGATAATATTCTGGCCAAATTAATACCAAAATTTTGCACATCATGAACCATAAACCATTTTGTGTAAATTTCGTTTGCTTGCAATTTCTTATCTTCCAAGTAAAAATGAAAATGAAAGTGTTTATGAATTTCTAATACTTTCATTACATATATGTAGTGAGCTATTATTAATATTATTATTTATTTATTGTTATTATTAATATATTTATACAAAAAATAGGAAATAAAATACAAAATGTTATTATTCATTAACACTTTAATAAAAAAAATAAAATTTTTAAATTCCATCTTGTATGGCTGGTTTGGTAGCCTGAATGTAAATTAATCTAAACTTATATATTATTAAGTAAATAACAAATATTGCTTGTAATCTGTCGATCTTTTTTTTCCTGAAATTTAAAATTTGAATTAATTTCACCGAAATTTTTAAAATTTCGGAATTCTAAAATTTTTTTTCGACCCCTGAAGATTTGAATTTAGACGCAAATCAATTTAACCGTTTTCAGTTCTTCTCGAACAATTCTCAATTGTATTATTTTTAAGGGAACGACTTCTTCGATATGTTGATAATGCTCATTAAGGATTTCGAAAACATAAGAGGGAATTGGGAATATTTGGTATGACAAAACTTTTTTATATGAAATTGAAAAACGAAGCTAAATTTTATTCTTTATTTATGTGTAAGCAATTTCTTTGATTGTATAGTTGGTTATTCATAGAATTTTATTTAAGCATAGTCTATTTACTTCATTAGATAGTTTGAAGTTATGGAAATCATTTATTTAATGTTGTATCAAAGGGTTTTGTAATTTTGTAAATTTTAATAAGTTTCTATTTTTATTTATCTTGATTGATATACTTGTGAAATACCTGAATAATAGCTATGTTACGCAAAATACGCGAAATAATTTACATTCCTGAATAAAACTTTAATATCATAAATATTTTGTTTAAAATATATAATTTACTTTACATTTAGCACGAATCCATTTTTATAGGATATGATAATTAAACGTCGCGGATGATAATTCTCATGGATATATCAATTATTAATAAAGATCAGTATTGACTGAGCATGGAAAACTTAATATGTAGCATAGAAAACGATGAAAAAAAAGATACATTAATGCAAATAAGTGACACTTTCCTGGATCTCGGTTCAGTCAGAAATTGCTCTTAAATTAATTTCAGAAAGATGCAAGAAATTAAATTTTTTAATTGTACTGCAATACGACTTATTAACACTAATAACCTAATTAAAAAACCGCGGGGTTAAATAAATATTTTTCTAGACCAAAATATGTCATTACATTGCACACTATTTATATGAAGTTGGATAAGATGTTAGGAAACAGAAAATGATGAACATGGTTACTTGTGTGATTCGGTAAAATATGAAAAGAAACTTAATTTCAATTATTAAAACTGTATACTTCTTCGTTTATTATATCTTTTCCTAAAAATAAGTATTCTAACTCAGAATGCAGAAATGAAATAGATGTTGCCATCGCTAAAGCAATTGTCTTGAATAGCACTACTCTTAATAATATAATAAATAAATAAAAATCGAAGTTTTAGAAGAAAAGCTAATTTAGATGAAAATAGACATATAATTATAATTGAAAAAAAAACATTTTTACTATTAAGAAATTTGAAATCCAGGTCGGATTGTCTTTAAATTAAATTATGTCGTTCCTTTGCTGGCCTGGCTCCAGAAAACTTATATCTTTGGCAATCTTTCGATGCCAATATGCCATCCTTTACTCTCGAAGATCATCCGCAATCTTATTGAAAAAAACTATTACAGGGAATTTTTTTGAACTTTCCTCCATATTGCCCATTCTTAATTTTCGAAATGAATCTTCCTCAAAGTTTATCCTTCCCAGAGGCGTGATAAAGGCGTAATATCCACTGCTGAAGAAGAGAAACTTGTCTTGAGAAACAAGAAAGTAAAAGTTTTACTTTCTTTTAATACAAAACCTATTAAGTAATCCGCTTACGGAGAAAGTTTTTGAGAGAGAAAATGTGTCCAAAATGAAATAAAGGTAATGTCAATGACCGGTCGCGATAATCATTTGTTTCCTTCTATTATTTATAAAAAATTAAAAACATAAATAAGGCTTTATTAATTTGGTGTTTGTTTCTTTGTAATTGTTTCATTAAGAAGTTTTCCTTTCTATTCTAAAAATGTGCTTGAACACCATATTTCCATTCTTTTAACTGCAGATCATCTGTTTCCGATATTGCAGCTTTCTTTAGAATCGATCTTTCAGTCTAAAGTTGCTTTTATTTGCTGGGGCTTTAAGATTAGATTCGGTTTTGAGTAAATATTTTTTAAGTTTAAGTTTATGAGAAATTATTTTCTTTGAGACACATGTTAATGTTTAGCACTGGAAATTATAAAACTATGGTTATTTGTCTATTATTTTTAAACAATTTTTTTTTGCTTCTAATAAAATGTATGTTATTAGAATGGAATAAATAATATGATGATTATGAAGTAATGCAAATAATGTTCCATAAAAACATTAAACATTATTATACCTTTATTATTGATAAAATTTATGACATCTTTATAATATTTAATGTATTACTATATTTTTAAATATGAAAATATAAATTGTCATAGTTTTGATTTAACACTTCTTTAGAAAATTTGGAAATTTGAATTTGAATCATACAGTTTTCCCTTTCTTCTTCAAAAATTCCCTTTTTTTCTAAGTGAAAATAAAAATTTATTCATATCTAAAAGTAATTTTTCATGAAAATAATCAAAAAAGCCGATTGCAAATTGTCTGAAATTTAAAGACTAGAAATTCGATTCATTTTAGATGGCGATCTTAGATCCCTTACTTTATAAACCTTCAAAAAGATTGATTGCCTTTTTAGTTAGCTTTTATTTAGGCTATTTGTTATTTTCAAGCTTCTTACCGTCTCAGTTTTCTTTTCATTAAAATAAGTCCCATTAATATGAGATTGGCTCCCATTCCCAAAGCGCCCAAGCTGAACATAAGAGTTGCTTCCGTAGCTCCGCCCGGGTGGCACTGAAAGCTCTTATTCAATGTAATCGATGAATTCGGATTGGAAATGCTGCCATAGCGAAGATTCGCTCCTATCATCGCAACAGCTGATCCTGAAAATGAGAAATACGTTTGAGCTTCTGGAAGTATTTTTACAGGACAAGTAAACTAATTTGCATTTGTTTTAATTTTTTTTTTAAATATATGAAATAACTTTACATGCATCAAATAATTTTCCTTGTCGAGACCCGTTAAGAACGATTTGTTTTCGTCATTTACGAATATTTTCCTCTCTCAAAATATGGATCTTTTTTTTATTATTAATAAATAATCTTTTTCGCATGAAGCAATGATAGTGACGCTTTGATTCCCATTAACCTTTCACATCCATGATGAATTCTGTTATTAATGATTTGCAGACAATCCCAGCTATCAAACTGCTATTCCCTTCCTGTTCACATGAACTTCCAACAAAAGATTGTGATAGCAATTTATCATTCGACTTTTTTGTAGTCACTTTTAAGCAATTAAAAGATGAGTACTGTGATTTTAAGAGTTTGAATTGGAGGTTTACTTGCTTTTGTTTTTTGGTCTCTTGTGATATAAATATGGATTTATAATAAATAAATATTGTAGTATTAAAATTACTTCTTTACATTATTTGAGAAAAGCTTTGTCTTATAAATAATTTTGTTTAAAATAACGTAAATACTGTAAAATTTAGTTTTTTTTCCTTTTGCTCGCAATAATTTTATGTTTTGCTTTTTTATCATAAAAAATTTAAGCCTGTATCTTTTGCAGAAGACCATAAAATGAATATTGTGAACCAAACCAAGAAGCTGATTTTTTATTTGCCCTTTCCTGATTCCGTTAACCATGGAATCTTGACGTCCGGATTTCGGTAATTCATTGTTAAAATTATATTTAATAAAAAAAATATACATATATATATATAAAATGTTAAAGACCTTAAATTTTTGTATTACCGAAGTATTAATGTTCACTATAAAAAGAAAAAAAGAGACCTGTGGATTTAAATACTTTGATAAACGCTACATTTTTTCTCTTAGACGTTCATATTTTAAGAGCCTGCATTTAATGGCATTCTGCAGATGACAAATAGGAGAGGTAAAAAAAGGAACTTCAACAACAACCTATGGTAATTTCAAAAATTTCTTTTTTATCTCGAAAAGTAAAGTTCAGAACCATTATACATCGCTGAATCGATTGAGGGGAAAAAATCGGTTAACCAAAGCATGGGATATTTTTCAAGCATCTCTCATTCTGAACACTGGTTATTATTCGATAGGAATGATTGATTGTGTTTTTTGTATTTTATGTAGCTGGGAGATATAAAACAGAATTAGTTTCTCTATCTCCAGAAGATTGAAATAAATTTTTGCCCTTGGATTTTTTTTTCACATAACGCATAAAAATTACCTGATGATGCCTTCCGTTTTCATATATTTAAAATGTTCGTCTTTGCTTTCTTTTATTTAAAAAAAAAAAAAAAATCTCACTTTATTTTAAGAATCAAGGTTTTAAGGGTTATTCTCAGTGACTGAAGACTTGGAGGGTTTGATTGATAGCGCAAGCTTATACCCAATCAATGGAAGATGAAAAACGGATTATTGTCTTCCATTCTCGAACGGATTGTTCGCAAGAAAAAAAGAGAAAAGGATTTAACCGTAAAATCTTTTGAACTACATAGCCTGTCGAAATTGCTAATTCGTTTTCCTGTACTGTTAAAAATATATCTCTTCATTTCCATTTCGCACTCAGCGATTCAGGGTGAGTGTAAACTAGCAGTTACGAGATTTGACAGACGGAAAGATTAAACCGCAATGCCCTTGGAAAAAGAGGAACTTTTCCGGAAAATTTTTTAATTTTGAATATCTATTTTAAGTAAGCAACCTGGTGGATCTTATTTTATAACCTGATTTATGCAGGGCTTTTTCTTAATGACAGTGGTGAAGGCACATGTGGGGATGTTCAAAAGCCTAAAATGTTTTTTTTATTGAAATTTGAATTTTTATTGAATTTCACATTGAAATATCCACGCCAAATACAAATATATAGTTAATTGCATTAGAAACATTGCACTGCTTGAAGTGAAGGGGCTTGCAAGGACCACAGTTTAACCTCAAGTTTTATTTTTTTATATTTAAACAATTATTTTTTTTTTCTTTGCATTTATATTAATTCAAATTTTGGATCAAAAATTTTTTTACTTTTTTTACAGCTAATTATTTAAAGTTATCTTTTCTCTGCTAAACCTAAATTCAAAAGTTATCGGAAAATTCAAAAATTGCCTTTTTACTGTATTATAAAATAATCCAGTTTATATATTCTATATATTTGCAAAAGATTCGAAAACAATTGGTATTGAAAAATAAGAATTTATTCTGTTAGTTTTTCTTAACGTGACATTTCATAGATTTCTACAAAGAATAAAATTTACGAACATGTTCCTTTTAATCATTTTATCGTAAAAATTTGTTATCTATTGCAACTTTTGCGCTGATCTGTATTTTAGTCTAAATATTAACGTGGATTAACCCGTCATACACTTAATATTTTGCTCTGTGCACTAATTTTTTTCTTTCTAAAATTTAAATTTTATAGGGGCTCTTATTTATCTTTTTAATTTAGATATTATTATTATTATTAATAATAATATTTAGGCATTTATCTATCTAATTATTAATTTAGAATCAGCATTTTCAGTTATCTCGAAGAGATAAGAGCACGAATTTTTGCCGTAGTGATTGTTCTTGATGGGCACAGGAAGTGGAGGCAGGATAGTAACACAATTCAGCTAAATTTAGAATATTTCACTATTCCGGGTCATGTCTTTTTTACCTTTTATCAATGGATCCGACATCGAACTTTATATTCCGAACATTCACTACTTTCATTTTAACATTGTGGAAACGAAATTCCCTCGAGTGTAAACTAAAGAAAGTTCCTTCAGGGTGTGAGGGGATCATCTCCGATAGTTCTGTGGTAAAACTGAAGGCATTAAAAGTCACGATCCGAAGTCAGCTAGTGTCGAAGCGTTTGGAAAGCTAATTTTTCCCTTCGTAAAAGAGCCCAGTCTTGAGTAAAATTTTCATAATTTTAATCCTGTGCTTTATGAACTGGTATTTAGATTTTTAGAAAAATTACGAGTAAAATATTGGAAATTCCTATAAATTTAAAATATTTATAATTAGTGACTGAGTTTAAAGCTTCTCCCAGATTTTGCTTCCTAAAACAAGGAATTTTTTTATTGCCCACGCATTCAGAACTTGGATATTTTGAAACTTTGGGTTTTTTCTTAGTATTAATCTAATAAACCAAATTCTTAACGAATTTTTCTCTCATTTCATTTTTGTGCTCAAATTTAAGTAACTTAATAAAAAAATTAATGAATTGAAATATTTTAACTAAAAATGCCGTTAAATAAATAAATGATTTAATTCATGGTATTAATATTTGATTAATACATTTTTACATCTTTAATAAAACTATAAAAAAATTTATTTTAGCAAAAAAAAAATATGGATGCGGTAGATTTTTCTGCTATAATTGAATAGTTCATTCATGGAGGAAGAAATGAAAAATGAAAGAAATGATAATGGATAAATGAATGAAATTTAAAATTCATAGGAATTATTTCTAGCAGAAATGAAATATTTCCTTGAAAATAAAGGATAAATTAGTTCTATTTATTCCAGTCAGGTTCCTTGCTGATTTATTGCGGAAAAAGTTCAAAAATTTTAAATTTGATTTTTAGGTTTATAGCAGTGAATTTAAATTTCAGTAAATAGTTTTACTATTAGTTTTCTTATGTCATTTCCAACATATATGGCACTTCATTAACCAACGTTAATTAATGCTCCCACATTCAACATGCATGCGCGTTTTCCATAATCTGAGAAACGTTTTTTTTTTTAAATTTACTTTTATTTTTAAATTTTCTATTCGTGCTGTGTTGAAATATAATTGAAATTTTTCATATTTGCACACTTTAATTAGGGCGTGTTTTATCGGTTCGCTTTTCTTCCTCTATGTAATTAGTGACGCAAGAATTTATTGTTAGCTCGCTTCTTTCAAAGTAATAAAAGCTTTTTGGTACTGGGGAATTGATTACTTAAAAAGAGACAAGAAATTTAAATTTTAATGTTTTCAAGGAGTAAACAGTAAGAAATTAATTGTTTTCGTTTTAAAATTTCTGAAGTGAATCAAACGCAAACTATGTGATCTAATTTATAAGAATATCTTTTAAGCCAATATGAAATTAATGGAACAATACATTATTTTTTATTAATTCAAACGAATAAAAAAAAAATTATTGTTTAAAAATGGTCTACAATTCTTTTGAATTCATATGATTTAAGTGTTGATAAGTTATGATTATCGATACGAACATTTGTACAGAAGTATTTGTACAGAAATTTATCGCCTTTGGTGTCACAATACTAAACATAAACCTAATTGAATCTCATTAATATACACAATATTTTATTAATGAAAAATATCTTATTTTTGTTTCTGGCGTTTACATTAATTTTGCTTCTATATCCGCTCAATAAATATTTTTTGATCAAATAAAATAACTTGAAATAGAGAAAATATTTTCAATATTGTATTTAAAAGAAAAATTTTTGGCAAGAAATGCTTAATAATTATGGTGTTTCTTGTTTTTCAGCGCTATTGTCTTGTGTTTAATTCCGCGTGAAGTGCCAAGAAAAGAATCTTTTTTTTGATTATTCAATCTTATTTGTAACACGAGCTTTTTAGGAAACTTTCGTATTACCCTGGCAATAAATGAAGGGATTTAGACACTATATGAATTTTCATAGAAAATTAAAATCTATTTATTTTCATAATTTCCTTTTTTTTGAATTATTTTGAATTGGCGTTATTCGAATAGACTAAGAAAGAATACGAGGCAAGATCATGAAATATATCCTAAAGGGTAGATGATATTCTTTAGGGATACAATTTCAAAAGATGTAATAGAATAAGAGAAATTGATTTCGTAGCAAAAATCTTTTGTTGCCACAAAGAATTAAGAGATTTTTTTTCTTTTTATTATTAGAAATAAAATTACAAAATTTTTGTAATTTTCATTCCGAGTAAATGTCTTTTTTTACGTAAAATGAATTTTTTTCCTATTCCTAAGATAGATTTTTACGTTATGATTTCGTAAAAAAAAATATTTTATAATTGTTTTAAGCGAGAAATATTTTCACATTTCTCTTAGTAGAAGGATTGGACTGAGCAAACATTTTAGTATATGGGTTAAAGTTAGTTTTTTGTTTAACCAAATCACTAAATATGTTCTTTGCTATTTATAAATCAAAAAATGGTACAATAATTGTCAAAGTCAAAGCACTATGCGTCGTAAAATAAAATGTAAAGCTTTATCTTCCGCTAATTATTGATTTTTTTTTGTTCATGAAATCTTTGATTTATAAACTGATGTTCCAAAAAAATTCCAAAATATATTATTTAAAATTATCGTTTGTCAGGATGTTAATAATATTGTCAATTTCCGGAATCTAACAGTACGGAAATAGGATGAGATAATTCGTTGAAGCGAATAATTAAAGTAAGACTTGGATTTGCTAAATCCGAGGTAATGTTTAGCGCAGCAAAATTTGCTGCAGTTTCGAAACCGAATTTATTGCGTATGGTTTTCCTTGCTTTCTATTCTTCTTTTATTTGACTGTTCCTCCGAATTTTCTCCACTTCAGGAATTGATTAGGAAGTTAATTTTAAAATATTTCCTATCATTGCGTTGCAGATCCTTCGGAGTAAATTATTATTTTTCGCGTCAACCGATCATTATAAATAATTCTTATAAGGAATTGAAGAGAATGAGAATCTCATAATTATATTTAAAAGTGAAATTAGTCTTTCTAACTTTAGTTAAAGATGGTTAATGATGCTTATAATTTAGCAAATCACAGTTTTCACATCTTCACTTTTGGCTTTATACAATACATAATTTTATTTTAATTTAAGTCCTTGAATTAGTCATTGATTTAACTTTTAAAACATTTTTGTAGTTAATATTTTGCTCAAAATATTAACAAATTTAATATTGTAGACATTATAAAGCATATATTTTAAACTTTGTATAGATAAAGTGGAAACTAGTGAAATATATGAGCAAATACATATATGATTATAGTTCAAGAAAATGAAATTTGATAAAAAATTTTTTTAGGTTTTTTAATAAATAAATTTTTTTAGGTTTTTCAATAAATGAAAACGGTAGGCTTTCATAGACAGCTTATATAATATATATATTTGTTGGGTTAATCTACTGTTTTTGATTAAGCGAATAGAAAAATAAGTTTTAGCTTTAAAGATAACATTACCATCTGTATTTATATTATTGTTTTCATTTCTTTATTTTTATAATTTTATTACTTTGAAAATTTTGGTGATTCCTTATGTTAAACAACTCTAGTTATTTCATGAAAAATTTAGGAGAAAATATGAATTTGAAATTTCAAGGAAAAAGAAAAAATTATTTTTAAAAACCAAATATATTAATTATGTATATATATAAATATATTAAATATCTAAGATTTTAAAGATTAAATTTCATTTTAAAAATTGCTAGACTTAGGGGAAACTGTATTACCTACCCAAACTTTTAATGTATTCCAAACTCTGAAGACTAAGAGATACATTTGTGATTTTGGGAATCGAAGTAATATTGCATGAAATTAGTTTGTATTCAGAAATTTAAAAACTGAACTAAAAAAATACACTTATGGAATTCGAAATGGAATATCATATCATAGTGCGACAGCTGTAATTTCATTTTCATTTCTTCTGCAATTCCTTTCACTTAAAAACACAACAAAATACCTTTTTTTTTATTTTAAAAATCCTTGACATTTGGAAGTTCAGCAAATTCCAAAATGTCAAGGCTCCCTCTGCAAGTATTAAATTTGAAGCGTTAACCATGTTTTTGTTGATGTGACCCATGGTCATGACAAAAACCCTTGCACAGAAAATCCTAATTTGTCTTAGAAAGAAATTCTTAGTTTTTGCCCCTAAATGAACTTGGTATGAATTGATAGAACTTTGTTTTCTTATTTCTCTTACAATTTTTTATATTATTTAATAAAGTAGTTTTGGATAATTTATTTTATATTATCTTTTTTACACGAATATATATATCTAATATTAACAAAACAAATTCAAATTAAATTTATTTTCAAGGATAAAGATAAATTTATTTCAAAGGATTATTGTCAGTGCATTAGAATTTTATTTCACACGTTCAAAGGTACATGATGCAGCTTAAGATAAAATTCTGTAAATATTTTAATATTTGAAAATAGTCGAAATTTGTAATAAATAATGAGATAATATATCATGCTAGTTAAAAATTTTAATTTCGATAATGCTTCTAAAAAAAGGTTTTGCATAAAATTAGTATGTAAATCAATTTTACAATTTATTAAATATTTTTTACGGTTATTAATTTCGGTGTAATAGGAGTCGGATTATTATGGGATAATATATTAAATATATCTCATAAACTGCGAACGTTTTAAATTTTATTTAAGATAAATTTTTAAAAGTATCATTATTTATCGTTATTTTGCTGAAGTAGGCAAAAATATGACTTCGCGCAGATACTTGAGTAATATTCCTTTAAATGTATTATTGGCAGGCAGTGACGGATCTTTTTCGACTAAAAATGATGAAAAAAATTTATAAAACTAAATGAAAACCTTTCCCCTGGGGAAAAAGCTCAGTGCATCATGCAGTGATCATCATCGTGGTATTCTGGGATTTCGTCTTTTTCCTAGTTCCCACCATGATTCATGCCGTAAAAGCTTTTTCTGCCTCTCAAAGTTCATTTCTGTTAAATGAATTTCAAACCGGAAAGCGGTGAGCCTTGATTCAGTTAATGATAGCAATAGGATTTTCGGAAAAAATTTTCCCTTCAATCAAATATTGTAAGAAGAAATTTTGATTTTGCGGATAAATTCCCAAGAAGAAAGGTGATGGAGATGAATAAAAGTATTTTGATGGTAAAACATTATACGAGTTTCACTTTGAAGTGCAAAGGGAATTCTTTTTCATATCATTAATGTAATTATTGCCAAAATATCAGGTTCTGCTAAAGGAAAGCGAATATGAATAAAAAGTAAATTTATAAAATAAAATTAAATTATCATAATCATAAATGTATTAAAATAAAAGATAATTTTCATATGATTTTATGTTCTTTCCTAAGTTCTGACTTTTCAGATTATAATAAGACATCAATATTTAATTTGAAGTGATTAAAAATATTCAAGCAAAAACAGATCCTGTTTAATTAGTTTAGTTAAATTAATGATTTATTTTTCATTAGAAAAAAATGAACTGAAAAGGAATTTTATAAATTTTAAATTTGATTTATGAGTTTTTTCATTTGCCATAAAGATATTAACATATTGTTTCAAATACATTTAGATTCAAAATTTGCATTGTGGTAATAAAATCTTTGATCTAAACTGTTTAACCATTATTTTTATTTTTACAAAAACAAACAAAAAAATTAATGTTTTTTTCCCAAATTAAAACGTTAGGGTTAAAAGTTCTATATATTCTTAGGATATTTCCTTTTAAGAAACTAAACCAAAACTTTTGCAAATAGTTTAATTTTGAGTTAATTCTGTGACGAAGAAGTTAAAGGAAAAATTTTGTATTCGTGCAATTCTAGATAGTCGAGTTAATTAATTTTTCTTCATATTATAATCGTTATGGGTGAAAATTTTTGCTTCATTTTTGTTCAAAATTGTAATTTTATTATTCTTCTACATTCTATGAAGTATTTACGTTACAAATTTTGTCATAAAGACATTTGGTAATGAACAAAATGAAAGAATTGTTTCAATTTTTCTTTTGTCCTTTCAGGTGAATACAATCGTTTCTTACTCGTTCACGCTTAACCATTCTTTTGAATGAAATATTTGGACGATTACATATTTTCAAAATATTGAAAAATTAAATACACCATGAATAATTTATTCGGGTTGCCAAATAACTTCAGGAGTAAAAAGTTGTTTCTAAAGCTTTCATCTAATTTTAATGCAAATATTTTGATCTGGTTCAAGAATAACTTCTCTTTTATGCCATGCCTTCTGATCACTACAGCAAGAAACGAACTTTAATAAAGATTGCATAATTATATATTAATCATCTCGGTTCCATAATAATGTCGATTCTGCTTAGAGTTTTGCGAATAATTTTACTAAATTTTGATGCAGATACTGACTTTTTGTTTTAATACACTATTTATATAATATAATATTATTATCTTTCATAATTTTTATATATGTATTTTTACAGTTATGCTTAAATACTTGATAAAGGAAAATAATTTCTTATTTCTCGCTATTTATAATCATTCAGAAGAGAGTTTGTAAATTTGCTGGCGAAAAGCAGTATACATTTGATATATAGAAGTTACGAGTTGATTGATAGGTTTCACACTTGATCAAAATTGAAAGGAGATTTTAATATAAAAAGTAAATTCTTATTGATCCTTATTTAAAATTTAGTTTTATTGAAAATTTTTGTTTTATATCTTTTAATCTATTTATTTATAACTCAGAAAAAATAATTTGTTTTTTCACTATTTCCACTTACCTTGATTTTTGTCATCTAATCATTAAATATTTTTTATACTCTCTTCATTTCAGCTTTGTAAGGGAAAAATTATGAAGGTGGAGGTATAATTTTATTCGCTTCCAATATTTATTATTAATTTTTTTATAAGCCTAACTTACCAGCTGCCATTCTGAATATGTATTTTTTGAAAGTAATCCTCTTTTGATATCACTGATCCACAAAATTCACTTAGTTCACAAATATTTTTATATTAATGTTATCACGCTTATTGAAAACTATTAGATATTTTTCATCCATGAATGGTTAATAATGTTAAGTAATATTTTTTTCTAATATTTTCCTTTCATCCTTTTTGGATATATATTTTACGAATGTCAATTAGGTCTGAGGTTTTTCAATTTCTAATATCTTATTTCATGATTATCTGAAAGAAAAAATTATGAAGAAACAATTAATTGTAATTCGTATAAACCAAAATTTACTTAACTTTTTTTGTAGAGATTTTGAAAAGAAAAAACAGTACAGTTAGCCTTGCAAAATATAATTATTCATACACTCTAAAATCAGGCGCGGGAAATAAAATTATAAAAATATTTAACTGAAAAGCTTATATATTGTGTAAAGCAAATACCGGCAATAGAGGAATGTATTTATTTAAGAGTAAAAGAAAGAAATTTAGTCAAAATTTTAATATTGTTGATAATGTAAGATGGAAATATTGGAAAAATGCTTTGAGATTTTCAAATCATTAGATCCTTAAAAATTCGTTTGATTTTTAAATGTCTGAAAAAGCATTAAAAAATATTCAATTTGGAAATTACTTGAAAATTTAAATAATTGAGTTAGCCATTAAGTTTTTCTTCTTTAATTGGATCAATTGGACACTTGAATCATAAGAATTCTTTTGAGTAGAAGACTTTTTGATTGTAATAGTTGCCAATTGTGATTTCAGGAAAAGACATTGATGATGTGTCTTACAAATATGAAAAGTTAATGTGAATGAACATTTAATGGAATTTAAATGAATATTTTTAAGATACCATTTGATTAAATTTATTATGATATCCATGTTTTAAACTTTGCAGAACTCTTCATTCATTTATACTTATTTGCCTGAGAATTGCTAAAGATATTTATTTTTAAGTCAATCAATCATTAGTAATATGTTTATTAAAGCAAAAAATTTTAATGATTTATGAAATAATTTTAAAAACTAGCTAATCAGAATTTTACTGTTTGCCGGATCTAAATTTTTTCTTTCGGAAATTGTAACTTTAAAAAGGATTATGTACTTAATTCAAATTCACTTTATATGTAACTCCAGTTTTCTGTCAAAGTTTTTAAAAATTTTGTTATTGCCCAAATATAATTAAAACTCTCACATGAAGAAGTGACATATATCAAAATGCGGTAATGGCATAAATTGTAGTCTGAATATTTAGGAGGATCATTTCAGATTTTGTTATGTAGCAATTTTGGGAAATCAGGCAAAAATAACGATTTAACAAAAGGATTGCAAAATCATTATAAATATTACTAACAATTTTTTTAAAACAACTTTTAAAGACACATTTTTAATGACAGTGATTAAAATAATATTTAAACTGAATAAATTGGTATAATATTCCGAGTTTTCCTACATGAAAATTTCATATTACATATGAATCAGATTCAAATAGCGATATTAGTTAAACGAAAGTTTTCATTAATCAAATTACTGAAGCAGACACTTTTGTGACATGTCATCCGAAGGGAAGTGGCAAGATTTTTTGTTTCTTAAATTGAGTCCCTTATCTCTTATTCCGTTAATGGAAAAACAGAGTTAATTTTATATTTTAATTATAGTTCGATTTTGCGGTGCTGACAATTTCAAATTGATTTAATCTTTATTTTTTGCAGTCGAAGAATCGTCGAAAATAATATATATTTTACTAAAAGATATAAAAAAAAACCTTTCTTCGTGTGAAATTTTTGCATTTCATATCTTGAAATTTTCCTGTTTCTTTGCTTGCATTCCTACACATTTGAAATTTCATAACTTCCTCATATATCCTTTCCCACTTTTTCCCTCCAAATTATTTTATTTTTAATCGATCTTTTTTTAAAGTTATTTTAAAATTTAATTCTCCAAAGTATATTATTCAAGTATATTTCAAAGCTTCATTTACGAAGATTTTAAAAAAAGCATATATTTTACTCCAAAAGACAACATTTATTAAACATTGTGCACAAAATCATTGAGTTTTTAAAAATTAGTAATACATTTCTGATTTTCCTATTTGTATTAATTTAGAAACAATATTTTTTTAAGTTAGTTAAGAAAAGTTATCTATGTCATAATTTGAAAAAAGTGTTGGATGACAGGTCAGATATAAGTAAATATTTATATGTTAAATATTAAGAGTAAGCATAATTTATAATCAATAATTAAATGTAAATTTAAATTCGTATATCCCCCCCCTCTTTTTGTGAAACTAAACCAACTGACTATCTTATTTGTTTAAACCTTATGAGTTAAAAATTTAAACAATTTTTTTTCTTATTTTTTTTTGTCAGATTGATTATAAATTCAGGCTAACAAAATCTTAGTTTTTAATAGTTAATTTTAATTGAAGTAGACGTTCATGAAATTATGTATTTGAATATGTTAAAACGTGTAAGAATATAAAACAAAATTGAGAAAAATTTAAATTATAACTAAAGAAATTAAGAAAAAACTGAGATATAAATCTGTATAAAGAATATATTATCATCCTATTATTTTATATAACATAATAGAAATTCATGGCACAAATATGAAAAATAAACTAAATTTCAGATTTTTTTTTGCTTTCATTTCAAAAAATAATTGGATAATTGCAAGTATGATGCCAAATTTCAATGATGGCATTTCAGTTTTCAAGATTCAAAGTGGTGATTGGGTCAGGTTATTATTGGTAGGAAAATAAATAACTTCTAAAGTTATCTTGTTATGTTATTGTGGGTGGCATCACTCACAAATAGTGCAATCTTAAACTGAAACTTTTGTTAAATTTCTGAAATGATAAAAAAGAAATCGTATAAATTTTTGTTTTACGCCAATAAACCCTAGATCTCTTTTTTAATTTTTCTAATTGTGGTGAATAGTTGACTTCAGAGAAAGGTCATTTTCATATGAATTACAGTAAAAAAGAATATTTCTGGTTATGGGCTTATAGTTAATGATCACTTTTTTTTCATTTTGTTGATTAAAATATTTCCACAAGTACTACCATTAATTTAAATGATCCATTCACCAGTGTTTTCCTTCACTTTTTCTTTATATTACTATCTAAGTTTACAACATTGTTTTAATCCTATTCTTTCTTTATGTTAAAAATTTAATTGATTGCTCTTTTTGTCAAGGTCTTCTTCTTCTTTTTTTTTTTTTTTTTTTTTTTTTTAAAATGTTTCTTTTGAATTTGATGAACTTTTCTGTTCTTCCTTCCGTCACATTCATCACATTCATTTTCTTGTCATTTAATACTTATAACCATTTCCTTGGGGATTTGCAATTTTCTTTTCTCTAAAATTTACTTTTAAAGACGATGACCTCTTTTTTTCCTTTTTAATTGAAATTAATATGAATTTTAATCATTTATAAATATTAGAATTCCATTTCATTTTTAAAATAGAATATGTTACACTCAATAAGAACTATCAACACTCAATATCAACTATCAGTACGATTATATTAATATATGTAATATATATGTAATAGATTCTACAAAATACATGAAAAAAGGAATACAAATAACATGAAAAATCATGTTTAATCGGCAAACGTGATTTGTAGAAAGAAGTTTCAGTGTAATCTTTATGAATGGTGCAGTTTTCACAAATGTCAAATCGAAAAATTTTCTTTTTTTATTGCTTTTGGAATGCTCTTTTTTATTCCTACGCAAATATTATTTACCTCCTAACTTATTTCATTTTCCCATCTGATGTCAAATCGTAAAATAAAAAGGATGATTGAAAAAGTATAAATTCGTTTCCCAAATACATAAATTTTGATTAGCAAATTTTTTTTTTTTTGTCTCTCAGATTTTATTAAAATCTTATTTCTAAGAAACAGAACCTTAGTCTTCGGCAAAATGAATGAAGAATAAATTTATTTATAAAAAAAAGCATAACATCAGTGAAAATTCATATACTGCGTAAAATCCAATATCTTAATTGTTAGGTTTTCCCATGACTGTAATATATAAATTCTTTCAATTTTATTTTATGTGCATAAACATATACTTTCATAGAATATTGGTATCTTTTTTAATTAAATAAAAATTGTTTTCCAAGTTATCATTTACATGAAATAATTAGCCTAATTTAACTGAATGAAATATTTTTGTAAGTTTTACATTTTTTTCCCCCCTGTACATACATTATTATAACTGTATCAAGTTCAGAAACTTTTTTATTCAGATAAATAAATTATTAAAGACAAACTGGTATTAATTATCAAAATTTTTACTTGTATTTATTTTTTTACATTTAATAATTAATCTTTTTATTTAAATATCGTAATGTAATTTAATTAATATTTTTAAAACATTATTTATTAAATTTGTACTTTATACGAATTTATTAGATGAAAAGATCCACAAATCTGCGCTTATTTTGAAAATTTTTGGCTAAAAAATTTTGCATTTAGTCTTTTTAAGACAAAATCTCTCTCAAGATTCATACTTCATTCAACTACGTATATTAGATTTTCCATCTTATTTAGAATCCTAATTCTTGCTCTAAATTTTATGTTTATTCAAAAATATTTTCCTTTGAAAAAAGAAGTCATTATTTTAATGTTGAAATATTTTTTACTTCGTTAAGAGGGCTTGAGAGTACATATCTTCAATAGGGTATTTTGACTCAAGATATATTTCTTTTAAAAGAAAATAAATACTTTTTTTAGTTCATCTTCACCTGAGGAGTCTTCTACTGATCCGACTTTTGTTGTGTGAATGAGCTTATATCTGGTAATGGCTTATACTCAGTTTTGCATTTCTATTATGCTTTCTTCCCCTGATACCATTTATTCGGTGTTAAGAATGTCGATTTTTTTATCAGATTGTTAAATTGTTTTTGCAAATAAAATTATTGATTTTGTTTTATATGAAAGTTATAAACATCAACCTCTCGTAATAATTTATTCTAATTAGAATAAATGCTTAATATGAATATATGAAAATTAAGAAAATTTCCGACATATTGCGTTTTTCTCGTCCAATTTCTTTGATGAACCACAATTTAAAATATCTCATATTTTTACAATAAGTTATTCACCTTGAGTTTGGCTTTATTTCGAATATAAAATTTGGAAATTCGTTTTTATATTTTTTCAAGCCTATTTATTATTTTGCTATTATTATGCTATAATAATATTTTGCTCAGATTTTAATAAAATTTGAAAAATCTTATTTCTAAGAAACAGAATCTTAGTCTTCGGCAAAATGAATGAAGAACAAAATTTATTTATAAAAAAATGCATACGTCAGTGAAAATTCATATACTTTGTAAAATCCAATATCTTAATTGGTGGGTTTTTTCCTATCTATCTAATAATCCTAAAATATACCTACATTATTTTGCTGTTATATTGCTATAATAATATTATTATTTATTAACCTGATTGCAATAATATTTAACGTCGATTTCCCAACATGAATGTTTTAAATGTATTACTCTAAAATTATCCGTATCAATAATCTTTCTTACACATATTTAGAAAAAAAATTAAAGTTAAATAATCTTATTTTTAAAAAAATTATAATCCATACAATTTAATTGAGAATTTCTCAAAGCGGAACTTTTGTACTTGAAAACATATACTGTTGAAGTTCCAAATGGTACGTTTTTCGTTAATTTTGTTTCAATCAATAGTAATTTAGCAAGATAACCGATTCCCCATTTGTACAAATAAAAGGGAATAATTAATTGGTATACATTTGATAAATTACAAATTTTTCGTGTTCTATTTTTACTCTTATGCACATGAGTAGACATTTTTCAAAATTTTTCTTTGGACGATTTCCATTACTTCTTTTTTTTAAGAAAATCAAAATTTTTCATATTTTGTTTTAAAAATATTTTAAAATCCGGACTCATTAAACTTTGTATGGATAAATATAGTGCTAATAAGGATATAGAGAAAGAAAACATTTCCAGTTTTAAGTTTTCGAAATTTTGTTTTAGATAAAATACAAGAAGTACGAATTTGATTATGTATGTAAAAAGTAGTTTAAAATATTAATCCTTGATTAGTATTTTAATACAAAATATTAATCAGTATTAATCAATTAAAGATTATGTATGTACAATTAGTTAAATATAAAATTGCAACAGTATATTTAGAGTGTGTTTACAATAGTGATAGCCATTAAATATTGTCGAAAAAAATCTTGCAAAATTTAGTTATTAAAATACATATATATAAACGTGAAGAAAATAATGATTGACAAACATGTATTCGAATTATTTGTTCATAGTTTAAGAAATAAATAGTTTATTAATTTTAAAGTAGAAAAGTATGATCTCCCAAACATTATATACGTAAAAGCCATTGAATTAAAAATACCAAAAATTTTAAGTAAATGGTAAAAAATTGAAATATAATTAATTTAATTTGGTTCATATCGAGAATTTTAAGAATATTCAACTGGATGTCAACAGTTGAAGGCGTGATTTTTTTCTTTGGCGAATTAACTTGATATTTATTGTTTCTCTAAATATTAGGAATATTTATTGCGGTGCACAATTTAACCTGTTTTTTGCTTTAAGCTTTAGCACGTATCTGTGAAACGTGATTTGCTTGTAATGAATTATTAGTCATGAGCTATTGCTTCGTGTGACAATCAAATGAATCATTTTGGTTTCATTCAACGTGGTTCCCCATTCCAGGGTTTTTGATAGGATCTTTTTTCGAAACCTGAAAAGTGTCCTCACTATATCAATTACATTAATTTTTTTATTTTTTATTTACAATTTTTATTGCTTTTGACCCTAAACTCTTTTGTATTTTAATTAAAAGTTAAAGTTTCTTTAGTTTCTAAGTTTCTAAAGTTAAGTTCATCTTTAAGTTTCCGGATTTTTTTTCCTTCAATTTAATGCTTCATCATATAAATTACGTATTCATCGTTTTCCGGGTAAACATTTTATGATTCTGAAAATCGTAAATATTTTTCGCGCTGTTTCGCTAAATTTATAATTTTTCTTTGTGACTTTAGTCAAAAAAAGAAAAAAACTTTTCCAAAACCTAAGAAAAGTATAAATTATTAAAAGTCCATGAAATTATTTATATCAGTTGTTTTCGAGATGGTATAAAAACCGCACAGACTTTTCAGAAATATTCCAACAAAGATCTCTTGGGATATTCAATTTCGAAATAAGAATTTTTCACTCCGAAAGCACCTTTCACGAATCTTATCTAAATTATATCTAAATTTTGAATTACCTATTATGTCTGCTTTGACTCCGAACGAGTATTTGTATTTTGGTCCAAACAAGCATCTACTTTACTTTACAGCAATTGTTTTTTCACGCATGGGTTCCCTCTCTGAAATTCGATCTTTTTTATTCTTCTACAAAGCAGACACAAAGAATAAATAAAATTTTTATTCATTCACGGATGTTAAATATTTCGCCAATGACGCAGATGTTGTGATCATTAAGATCAACTACTTCTCTTAGCCGAATTATTTGAAAACATTTTTTTTTTGTGTAAAATAATAGGAAATTCAACATATTATTTTGTATTATGGCCATCTTATTTATCGTTCTTCTTAATAAATTTACATAGACTAGGAATTTAATAAAATTTCCGAATTTCTTATTTTTAACTTTAATTTTATAGATATTTCGTATGCTGTGAATATTTCTTTTCTTTCATTTATTGGTTTTAAATGTATGATATCAACGTCTGCTTCATGCTTAATAGGTGACTTTTTCGAAGTGATGTGGGCATTACCGTTTCATTGATCGTACATCATCTCGCTATCCATGCGCCTTTAATTTTTATCCGGTTTATTATTCCACATAATATTTCTGTTCTGCAGTATTACAAGATTGATAAAAATACACCTTAATAATTTAAAACCAATTCTAAAATCTGAACAGTGTATAGTCTCAAATGCGGATATAAAATATCTTCCGAAAAAATAAAAATAGATTGCTTTGTATTTTATATATATATATGTGATACCACGGTCGACATGTATTGTATAAATTTTATAGTTAACTTATAATGTAAGAAGATTTGGAGTTGAAGTGTAAAGAGCTTACTACCTTGGAACGTCTTTGCACTGCGGCAAGGCTTGAAATGCGTGTAGATTCCCATCAGTGGCGCTGTGATCACAGTAGGCTGTTGTAAAAGGAAAGATTGCCGCTATATGAAATATCTGCGGATTGTTTCCAAAGACGATTTTTTTGAATTTTCTGCGCGGATTTGAGTCAAAATTTTACGAAATAATTAAAATCTATCAGTTTTATCTGTAAATCTTCTTTTGGCGTTGAAAATTATTGCATGAAATCTTTCCTCACATCTTCATTTTCATCAGGATTCCGAAACTGGTTTTTCTTATTCTTTTCCTTCATGGCTTAAATATTTATCTTTTATGTTCAGATGCAGGTCACTTGAAAAAAAAATGGAAATTTGTTTCTGACTTTCCTTTATTAAACAACCTATTAGAGAATTGATAAAGCAGAAAATAAAAATCAGGATTTTTTTAAGGAATTGACTGGAGCAAGAGAAGGATCTATGAAAATTCTTTCTTTAACTGTACAGCTTCAATGATAACTTTTCTGCATAAAATTGTATTTTATTTCTAATATAGATCTACTTTAAACAATTATATAAAGACGAAAAAAAACATTTTTAGGAGTTAAATATGATTTTGCATTAGAAAAAAAATATATTCATACCTTTCAACCTTAAACAATCGGATTAACTTAAACTTTGGGAATTTTCACGTAATATGCCCGTAGATGTGAGATTACCGAACGGAAGGAACGCGGCGGCTAACGTTATTCAACTGACTGCTTTGCGAACGTTTTCCCAGTTTCTATCCCGACGCATCCCCAGATGATTTCCCGAAACAGCAGCCGCGTTATACTAGCAAATAGTATGCTTTCATCGGCACTATTCCCTCCATAAAATGCCAATCCTTATTTTTCTCTGGAAAAAAAGTATATTTGATTCTTAAAAAAAATTAATTCATCTTATGGTTGGTGCAAAATGAAATGCCTTAAAGAAATATTTTTCTAAAAGTTCTCTTTTTAAGTCATATTGAGAATGCCTAAAAACTGAATCCGATTTTCTGAATGTTAAAAAAAATGCTGCCACGGAAAATATTTTTGTAAAATGTATCATTGTTTTTCATAAATTTTTAAAATGTTAACAAATTATCACAACATTATTGAGCAAATTTAAAAATGTTTTTGGAACTTTTTAATATTAATGATTAATTTTGGATTTTTTACGCTCAAAATAATTTGTGCCATATTTTACTAAATATAATACCGTAAAATTTTTTAATATGCTTTTAATTTTCTTGTTCAGTAAAATATATTTTAATATCATTTTTCATTTTTTTTTTTTTTTTTTTTTTTTTTTTTTTTTTTTTTTTTTTTTTTTTTTTTTTT
>JAOWBB010002686.1:0-39597 GCA_028565995.1 Ricinus marginatus | reverse complement strand
CGGGACCTTGCCGGAGAAAGGATTCAGCGAATAACACCTCTCTGCAGGGGCTTTGTGAGGATTTCGGTCAAAGGCCCTTGTGAGACCTTTACCGATTCCTGCTTCAGCCGGTTGCATCGAGGAGCCTTCGACCGAACCAACCGTGAAACGCGAAGCGAGCGAAAAATCGTTCGGGAGGTTGCTCGGCGGCAGCGCGGGGCGAAATGTTAAACTTCTGCAGGAAAACGGAAAAAGGGAAAAAAAAAATCATAAATCGCGAGCGCCGCGCTTTGAGGAAGTCAAGAAAAACCTGAGAAATGCTTAATCCGGGAGCACTCGTTTTTAAAGTGGTAAAGGGAAGAGCCGACGCTTCCGGAAAAGTGTCAGGATGCCAAAGAAAACGTTCGTCCGGTAAAAGGGAAAATATTTGCTTTTCGGGGAGGAGAATTTCTTAACCTAACCTGCCTAGAACGGCGCCGGAAATAAAAGCGAGGCACGCGGGCGATGAAACATTCAGAATCGGCGTCCAGGCACTTCACCCGCTTGCCGGGCAAGGGATGGCACGGCTAAAGAGTGGCGCGGATCCGCAGTTTCTGCCCGTTCGAGGCGTTCGACCTTCTCCCAGCTTCCGGATGTGCAGCCGGAAGCGGTGAATCGCGGCTCTTGCTTTTACGGTGCACCCAAAAGCACTCGTTCGGTTTGAAAGCCTCACTCCAAGTCGTCAAAAAGTCCCATCTTCCAGGGAAAACGAGAAAAACCCATAAAAACGGTGGCTCTCTCGCTCTTAAATTGCCTTTTTCTGTTCCGGCTTCTGGCAGCGCGAGCAGCCCGGCTTCCTAATGACAATTAATGAATCAACCTGAAAACGGATTACCGGAAACTAATTACGGTAATCAGTATATAAGAAAATCCCGGGAAAGTCGGGGCTCCGTTTCGCTGCAGCGAAGCGCCGCAGAGAACGGCGCCTTGCTATTTTTACGTAGCTCACTCAAGCTTTGCCCTGCCTCCGAAAGCTTTTCGTCCGATCCAGTAAAAATATTAAACGATAAAAGTCTCTTTTGGAAAATCGGATTTTTATTTTTTGTTTTTCTCCTCCCTTTCGCGTAATCGGGAAACATATAAATTATACGGAGCCGAATTTGATCTCGGAATTTCCTTAAGGAAACGTAAGCCGCACCCAAGGAAAAGGCAGATGAAATTTCTTCGGTTTCCCGGCCGGAGATTAATTATCGTCTGCTTGCTCGGAAGAGTTTCGGATGGAAAAAGTAGTTTCGGGATTTTCCCAATATGCGCGGTCCAATTGTAAAAATAAAAAGAAAACGTCGAGAGCCAGAGCGGAGCAGTTTCAATCCGAATACTTCGAGGGATTTTCAAGAGCAGATATCGCTTTGCCGAACTTTTCCGGACCGGAGATGAAGCAAGGGGAACCTGAACGTCGGATTTCCCGACGGGCGTTCGGGATGGCACGTTCCACGCGGAGCCCCATGAACCCGCGAAGTGCCTCGTCTTTTTCACAACATTATAAACTTTCGGCGAATAAATGGATTTCCGTGCTCCGGCTTCAAATTTCGATTCGGTCCTCGATTTTCGCGGAGTAATTTTCTTCTTCCACCATCCGAAGGCATCGAACCTTACTCGCCGCGTCGTCCTTTGCGGCACAGTCACGGAAGCCGAGGCCGAATTCCTGCTGCCAGCATTTGAATTCGTTGGATTAAGAAAAAATTCGCACCATATTGAAACGAACCATTTTCCAGCCCCGTTGTTCGGCGGGAAGCGGGGACTCTCGTCGACTGTCAAACGGCTTTCCCACAGATCAAGAGCGAAACTGCATTTCCAGTTCCTTCTGGGGTTTCCAGAACAATGGCGCACTTCACTTTGCGGATGAGGATTTTCCGTAAGCATCCTCGAACCTGTGGATTACAAGTCGCGGCTATTTTTTAAAGCGAATCACGGGCAAGGTGTTAACGACACGTCTGGGAGAGCGTCGTCGATTGGAGTATCCGCGTCGGAAGTCACAGCGCTGAGAATTTCCACGTCCGACAGCGCGGGAACAAGGGAATTTTGGTGACGTGATCGACGCAAGTTAAAAATCTTGAAGCTCTCGCTAAAAATCTTTTATTTCAGAAATAATCTAATAACGGAGACCAATTTAGAAAGATCGAAGCGAGAAAGATATCCTTTTGCAATGTAAATAACTCCGTGCTGAAAATGAGAACCTTTCAATGAGAGGATCATCTAAGAAATGAAGTTTTGCCCGTGCCGAGGTCAGATTTCCTACTTGCCGAAGAAGCGATCGGACCCATCCAGCGGGATTCTCCGTGTGGGTGATTGATAAGCAGCAGCTCTGTCGGTCGCTCGTCCGAATCGCTGCTCGGGGGTGAAAATCCGATCAAGACGCTTCTATGGCGCTTTGCCTGTTGATGCTGTGAAAGCTCCCCATGTTGGGCGATTCCTCTGCCGGACCGATGTCCGGACAACAGCTTTTGGGAAAGAAAATTCACGTTTCCGAGCGATGTGGTTAAACCTCCGACGAACGTCTCGTCTTTGTTTCGTTTCCGAAATTTTTAGCTCTCGTCTTGGCTGAGACGGCAGTTTGCATTCGCGTTAGTTATTATGAACGGAATGAATGTTAATTCATTAATCTTGACATGTGGGTTGACATTTTGTTGAGCAATGTTTCGAGTTGACTGAGAAAGTTTTAAGGCATGTCTTCAAACATTTTGAAGTGCTGGTACGAGAAGTGCAATTTATTTGTTTATTTGACGTAAAATCTTGTCTTAGATATGCCTGATAAGTTGCGAGCGACATCGACACTAAGGGTATCCAGGTGTAAGGAATCCGAAATCCTGAACTTGGGTCCCTTGCTACACAAATCATAAGCGTGTTTACTTTTGTTACTAACCCGCAGGGAATGTGATTTTTTCCCTTTTTGCTTTTCGGTGAGGTTTTTTTTTCACTTTTAAATGAGATGTCATCTTTTGCTGTCATTCACGTAAACTTTGTAAACCTTCTAAAAGTTAGAATGATTCCCCGCTCTGAGAATATTATGCCAGACGCGACTCGATGTCCGTTACGTATTTGATTTTTTAATAACAATTTTCCGAGTGTCAGAAATCACGGCTCTTGTCATTAGAAAGTTCAAACTTTTATGTTTAACGTTTTACTTCATGTAAGTCAATGCCGAAATATATAATATAATATAATATAATATAAAATATGCTTTTGCGATTGCCGAAGATTCCGGATTGATCTAGACAAGCAAAAGGGAAATTTGTTGCGATTGCTTATTTGGAATTCTGACTAAGACATGGCCATAAGGTTTAACTTCTATCGCTATTTATTCACGTTCACATTAGGGTGAACTTTCTATGTATGAAGAGCTTGCTGGAATATTCCTTTCCTTTTTTCAACACGTATGTGCGGAATTCTATTTTTTCACGTTTTATGGTTTCTACTATAACTGGATATTGTTTAAAGATCGTTGGCTGCATCTTAACTGCGATTTATCTGATTAACTGCGAAGATTTGTTTGTTTTTCTCCATCTCTTCCGTATGTTTTCATCATATCCCAGGAACATAATGAAAGAGATTTAAGCTGTGACAGTTTTGACTGCCTTCTATATTCCCATTTGCTCTTGCTCCTTTTAAGAGAGGTGGTGGGCAGAGCCTCAAATGGATCAAGGCAGACTGACCAAGCCAAGAGCTTTCTGACGCAGAACTTTTATTTCGTTTATATTTATTTTCAGGATAAAATTTCCTTTTCTACAGTCTCTTAAAAAATAAAAAGACCTCTTGGTGAATGGTTGTTAATATAAAATAAAGGAAATTAATAATCGATTTGAAAAGATTAGTACCTGTAACGCGTGTTTTAATGCGCAATTGATCACGAATTAATAAATAATATTCGTAATGTAATTAATTTGTAAGATGAAAAAATGTAGTAAATAACATTAAAATAACTAATTAGTAATATAAAATTTAATATGGCAATATAAAATAATAATTATAAAAATAGTAATATATTTATAAAATAATATAAAATAATAAATAATTAATAACATTATGAGACCAAAATGAGATTAAGCTCATATTATTTATCAGTTATTAAATAAAAGTCATATTTACTAAAAAAATCTTCTACAACATATATTATTATTTCATGAATCATGTGAGATTTATAAAAAAAAAAATCTGTAGAAAATATTTAAATACAAATACATACAAAAAATTATAGTTTACAATAGAATTAATTTTTGATGTGTTCCTTTTTTAAGTATCGTCATCAC
Source organism: Ricinus marginatus (assembly GCA_028565995.1). NCBI lineage: Eukaryota > Metazoa > Arthropoda > Insecta > Psocodea > Ricinidae > Ricinus > Ricinus marginatus. Next base: position 35,332 of record JAOWBB010002686.1, on the reverse strand, counting down.
TATCTCTAGGGAATTCTCCATAAACGACGAGTGATAAATACTGATATTAATATGTAAAATATTTTTTTATTACACAACATTTGAGATGTAAACGAAAAAATTAAACGATTTCATTTTGAAAAGAAAATCATTAAAATAACAAAGAGAACCAGGCCCTCAATGACAGGATTTTTTATTTTTTCTTAAAATATTCAATATTTATAATTTTTATGTTTGCAGTCACGCATAAAAATATCAACATATCAAATTAGTTACAGATCTTTTGCGACAGCAAAAAAAGAGTATTTAAATAATATTTTATAGGGAATTTAATTTAATTTTTAATTAATTGCATTGAAAACTAAAATTCTGAAAATGTATGAAGTTTTAATAAACAAAGGCCATTACCGCGATTTCTCTTACATGATCCTGTAACATGAAAAAGTCATTTTAATTTATTAAATTATAATCTGAATGACTTTTTTGCACATTTTTGTTTGAAAATTTTTTTATATTTTTTACAAAAATTTTTGTTATCATTATTTCATAATTAATTCGCAAATTTGCTTTTAAAATATCCGGAATTATTTTGCTAACAATATATTAATATGCATTAGTAAATTTATAAAAATTTTTCGCAAACTTCTTATCCTTAAAAATTTGCCTGAGAGAACATATAAAAATAATATTTTGATACGGGACCCGCTTCAAAACACTGATATTCCACCACAAATATTCTCATTGCTGATTCATCTTTACAGCAGCAAAATTTTCTTTCTTCTCGGCTCTTTCATAAAAGAAGATATTTCGTATTCCTTTGATTCATACCACGGTTATCTCTGATGTATCTTGACATATTTTTGTATCTTTCTCTCGAAGCAACAGCCTTTCTTATCAAAGCTTCAGTTTAATCCAATTTCGTTTGCCATGCCTTACCTGCAGCAGTAAATCAGTTTCTATCATAGATTTCTGCACTTACTTTAAAAGTTTCTTTTACCCCAAAAAAGTTTATTCCACACAAAAACATTTCGGTGAAGAGCCTCCTAACTTTCGTTGGCTATCTAAACTTACAACTCTCTTGTGTTTCCTTTTTTATCCTTAGCTAACATCCGTCCCAGCTAAATTTCTTAAAGATAATGAAACATTCAACATTTATTAAACGAAAATTTATTTGAATCGCAAATGTTGCGATGCATATTTAAGCTCGGGAGACCTACTGCAAAGTAGGAATACCAAGGAATAACCAAAATTAAGACGGGAATACCAACAGATAATGTAGCACAATAACAGTGCAGTGTTACATTTACCAGACACCTTCCCGGTCGCTTATGTATATATATAAGCAGAGGAATTTTTTTTGAAATACTCATCGTAACGGTTTTAAATAATTCCGAAATTCATTTTTGTAAAATTTGAATGCTGCAGCACAATTGCTCAAAAGTTTTTAAAACTTCAAAGATTCAACAGGACTACGAAAAAGAAAGGAAAACCGTAAATTTTCAGTGAAATAATAATAACATTTCTTTTCAAATGCAACGGGAAGGATTTCTTCTGGGCTATTCTACGCATTCGGAAAAACATAATTAGAGCGAGTGTGATGTTCTCATTTTCATTAACATTCAGATCAAAAATGTGCACTTGCATCGTGATACACAGGGCAAATTTAAACGCAGTTTCCTCATTTTGCGAATTTTCCTAGATATTTTCCAGGTGAAAATTAAATCAAGAAAATGGTTAGTTATTTCCAGGTGAACAGAAAACTTGACTATCCCATTTTAAGTCTTGGATGTTTATGTTCCTTAACAAGAATGTTGATGTACCGTATACGGCAGCATATAAAACATTTTATTTTCCTGCTCAGTTTTATTGTGGAATTAATATAAAATTAGCTTACGGTGTCCCGCTTATTTGCGCATAACTTTATATTTTAAAATAACCAAAGTTCGACCTGCATTTAGATAATTCTCTAATTGAAAAAGGTATCCGCTTTATCTGCAGGGAAAGATAGATAATTAATGTTCAAGACGTGAACGCTGCAGTAAACGATCATTATTTGAGGCATTTGATGAAGTTTTACGCGAAGCAACATACCTGATTATAACTTGGACATCATAATTAAAAATTTCTAAAAACAAAAATTTAAAATATATTTTCCAATTCTTCATAACATTCGATAAATTTTCAGTTATTTTTGATCTTCCTAAGACTTTGGAAGTCTCGTTTTATTCATACTCACAGATAAGAATAATTCATGCTTATTAACCCGTTCTACACATAAAAATATTGAGACTTAAAAAAAGAGTTTCTCTTATTATATATAAGGAATTCGCTTTGGGATTAGCATTTTTGCATACACGTAAATCGCAATGCAATATATCGTAAAATGCGAATTGCAGATAGTGCAGGCCATCACCAAGGATGACTTTAGTCAACAAATATAGCTAGTCCCATTCGGATAATGTACGAACTTCAAGATAATCACTTGTGTATTTCCCATTACCCCCCGGTCCTTTCGGTGCTGCCCCCAGTTTACTCCATATAAAAAACTTTCTTGCTTTATGGAAAGAATCATTCCAGAATATACTAATTCAAACTTTTTTCAGATTTGCACGTAAAACAAGTACTTTTCAAGAAACCTCGTTGTTTGCTTTTATTTATATCGTGCTACAAAAAAATTATTTGTTCTCGCGTCTCTGTTTCTTTCCTTTTACTCATTATTTGTAATTTCTAATAACCTACATCGAGAGAAAAATCATTTTCCAAACACCTCGATTGGAAAAATCGTAATAAAGACTAAAAGTAAATGCAAAAGCTTTTCTTGGACCTTTTCTTATTCCATTTATACCTTTTTTTTTTCTTTCCATATTAAAATATTTCACTGCGGTTTTCATTCACATCACGGCAACTCCTAAATCGATTTTAACTCATAAATCTCTGCTGCATTATATATTTTTCAAAAGTCAACATAGCTTTTTCAATGTCAATTTACATCATCGAAATTCTATTACACAATGAAACTTTATAAAAATATATATGCAATCAACTTAAAATATTCGATTTCTCGGTTGTATGAATTAAAAAAACTTATTCAGAGGGAATTCAAAACAATTTAACCAATTGAATTTCTCGATTATTTTTGTCATATGAATAAATCTGAGTTCCAAATTGTTATGGCAAGTTAAAAGTTTTATTTTTTGGAGTGAGGTAGTTAGTGCTATACTTACAAAGAACGTACTGATACCATTAGAAAGATGTAAAGCAAACTACAAAATACAGAAACGAACCATAAAATCTTTGAGTCGGATAGGATATTTTTTAATATCGAGCGAATATTAAGACGACGAACATTTTAGAATTGAAAAAAAGGTCCGTTATTTTTCCTTTCAAATCTTTCATTCTGAAGTCAAAAAATTCCACTTTTGTCGATTTTTTGATACATGAATTCAGTATTCATTTCTGCGAGTATGACGAAGTAGTAGTTTCCATTGTTAGGGATAACTAAATTTTGTAATTTATAGGAACACAATTGTGTATGAGGAATAACTGAAAAACGTTTTAAAAATAAGTTTAATACCTAGAAACATTCGAAAAAAGCCGAAGTGATTTAATACAATACACACAAATAAAACGTTAAAGATATGTTAATATGAGATTTTCATAAGTAAAATATATATTTTAATCTAAAAAACATTTTCTCAAATCCTGAAGAAGATGAAAAGCGAAAATTTTATTTAATTTTAATCTGTAGAATTTAATTTTTGAAATTGTAATTAACAATTCCATTATATTTATAAATAAAAATCAAATTTAGAAAAAATATATATGGTTATTATCATATATTAAAAATATATATATTTTACATATCTGTTTAAATATTATATATATAACGTTAAAAATGTATTAGATAGATAATGCATAATAATAAATATATAGATATATATACATGTCTTAAAATAAAATGTATATCTACTTTTACAGTAAAGAATACGTATTGTAAAACATGAAATTTGTAAAATTATTTAATTTTATTGTACATTTATATTCACAGTATGCTGCTGCATTAATCTTATTATCTTCAGTTATTTATAAAGAAAAAAAAGAAAATATTTTTTGTGAAAAGCTCTTTCGTGAAAGAGATTCGATGGTCTTGTAAGTCACGTAATAAGCTGATTAGGATTCAATAAGAAAAATATGAAGGGGCCAAATCTGAATTTTCTTCTGAATGAGCTTTCTATCGTCAGCTTGAAATATTTGGAAAAAGCTTGCAAAATGAAATGGAGAGACAGGAGGAGCTTTTCCTTTTCTTTTTACGGAGAAACATTCGAGTACAATCAAATGTGTAACACTGAACTCGAACCCAACTTTAATGCAGTACATAAATAAGCTCTCCTCATCGGAGAACGAACGACATATCTGTCTAATAATTACGTCCGCGTAATCTTATGTTATTCTCATAATATAAAAATTTAATTCAGATTTTCATTAATTTAGCTCGTTCTTTTAACTGCCAGCAACCCTATGCGTTCGGCTGCCAGTTAAAAAAAAAATATAATTATGTTTTGCAACCTAATCCTAACCTGAAATAAAGATTTTTAGGTCTGGTTTCTCAGTTCCTTCCGAATTTTCCTCAAAAATGCTGAATTTCCATCTTGATGGTTAGACCTCTTTGAGATTTCCGAAAGAAAAACTTCTTTCAGTAATGGAAATGATAAGTGCAAAATTTAAAATGTTGTAAATTTAAAGCTTCGCAACGAATATAATATGAAATAAATAATTATTCTTCCATAACGGTTTCCGACTTTTTCGCAGCAGCTCTTAGGTTTATATAATATTTACAAACAAATAAAATAAAAATTTTTTTAATTGGGATTTATTTTATTCTACTCATATGTTATCTTCCGTATAAGAGAAAAGAGAATTCGCATAACTCATATTACTCGCATGTTGATTTTACTTTTTAAAAGCCTTACAAGCGCGGGCCTTTTTAATGGGCAATCTGTAGCTTTTGAGTCAGTGGCAAGCGGTTGTCAAGTCAGGTTTGGTCCAGGGTAATTTACAAATGAAAATAACGTTTTATAAAATTTTCCATTTTCAAAAAATGCCGAAGACGCTTTCGAGAAACATCGGTAGCTGAAATAAGCAATTTCGCGGTTAAAACTGAAAATGTGCCGTTTTGAACGTTTATAATATGAATATATCAAGTAAACGTTTGCGGTTTCCAGCCTTATCCCGACCCTTGTAAAAGGGCCATCGATCAAACTCGAATCACAGATAGCCAAAGAGAATCAGGAGATTGAATGGAAACGAAGAGGCGATCGGAGAAATTAAACGCTTGTCCCGGAGAATGAAAATTAGAATTAGGAAGTTTCCCCGAGTGAGAGGTAAACAAAGTTTGAATTTTGCTTTTGCCGTTTGCTTCTTTCCGCTGCAGCCGACGGAGAAAATTCAATTAAAAATCAATTTCGATTTAAGTTTTCCTGCTGTCGGAGACCGAGATCCCCGGATGGTAATCTACCTTGGAACGCGGTAGGTGCTAAGGTTCGAGCATCGGGTAAAGAATGAAGCGCGGAGAAAAGCGTCAGTTGCCGTTGGAAAAGATCGTCGCGATCCAAAGTCAGTTTGGGGGACGTCGCGAGAAAAGCTTTCAACCGCTTGTGCCTCCAAGAGGCGATTCTCAGTCTGCCGGTGCCTGCGGGCTGCTGAAAGTCTGTAATGTTGCTGGATATTACTCGATTGTTGCAAGCGCACAAAACGGTTTAGCAAAAACGCAGAAAAGTATTTAACCTCATTCAAAATCATAATTAAAAATGTAACTATTTAAAACGATATGTTTTTTTTGTAGTGCAGTTTTATGTATACTCAAATATAAAACTGCAGTAAACACAATATATAAACGTACATGATTAACATTGAATAAAGAGTTAAGTAAACAGTGAATAATTATTAGAAATTATTCACTCGCATTTGAATCTCATATTGTAATGAACATGTTTTTAATACTGATATAATTATTTCTGGGTTTATATATCATTTAGAGAAATATTTTTCACGTGTGCTTTCGCAAACGTGGACAACGGCTTGAGAACGTTTTTGACAATTTTTCAGTTGCATTATATAATGTAAATATACTCTCCCGTCTCGTATTCCAATGACTGGTTAATTGCTTCAGCATGGAGAAGGCACGAGGAAGATTCGCCGGCGATCTGCCCGACTTATATCGTGATATAATCCAGCGATGCTTCTGACGGTTAATCCGCAGCCCGACTTTTCCGGATGAGAAAAGGGAAGTTTTCGCACGAGAAGAACTGCAGTTCGGAAAAGCGGATCCTGCAGCGGCTTTAACATGATACTGATTATTCCGGTGGCAGTTTTAAACGGGGCTCTCTCTTTTCGCATCGGGATAAGACCATTTTTCTTCCTCATTCGCAAACTGAGATGGAGCAGACACCTTAAACGTAAACATTTTTCCCACTTTGTAGGTAATGGAAATTCAATGAGGGACTGTGGTCGAATTTTACCGATTAATCTTGTTTGTTTTTTCTCTCACGTAATGCGCAGAAGTTAAATTTAATTTACCGCCTTAAAATATGAATCAGTTTTAAAAGTAGCGATTTGGAAATTTTTAATTTAATTTTGTACCGTCTCTTCTGAATTACGTGAAAAAAGTTCTTATTAAACCCAAAAAGGAATATAATTATTCCTTCATATACACATATTATTAGTATAATGTATATTTATTTAAAAACGAATATTTTTTCTCGATAAGCGAACAATAAAAAGGATTTAATAAAAAATTAAGAAAAAAGCGAGAAACTTCGGTTCTTTTTAAATATTAAAAGAAAAAATTGTCTTTTTCCCAGCGGTTAGGAAGTAGTTTTAATTTTTCAGTTTCTATGTAAATAAAGTACATAATTTCCAATACGTTCGATTTTGCAAACTGAGATGTAACGTGCAAATTGGTGTCAGGTACAGGCAAAAAGCACATTTTCAAAGGTTTAAATTTTATTTCCTTCCCTTCACTGCAATGTTTAACAGTTTGATAAGTCCCTGCTTTTTAAAGCCGATGAAAATTTAATGGCATTTGCTACAGGGCTGCATAAATTTTTTTATTGCATGGGATTCATTTTAAAAATATTTAATAATTACGACTGAAACAAAACTCGCTTTCATAGAGTGGTCTGGTAACTTTTAATTAACTTTTACATCAAAATCTGATGTTTCAAGAGTTTATATCGAATTTGATAAACCAAGTGTGTGCCTTTGAGAAAAGAAATTGGAAAAAAAAAAAATAAAAGGAACGCAAAGAAATGCAGCACAAAAAACGTTTTACGATATTTTCGATGGCTGAGAAAATTTAGGAGTATTTAAAATGCAAAATAAATTGATTTTACAACATAGTGCAGAATGCAACAGACAGCACGGCAACCCTTCCGCACTGAAATTACCGCAGGAAATTTGCCTTTTATAATAAACCGACAATTAAGGGCCTTAAATAAAAGCTCGCCGGAAAATCATGTGGAGCAACAGTTTTTTAACCTGAAATATTTTTTGTACTACAACATTTAATCTTAAGCGACTACTTTGTGTCACTTCAACAGTTAGTCGTACAAAGTTAAAAAAAAAGTCAGAAAAAAACTTCAGTCGATGTATTCGGGCAGCAATTGCCTCTGGGTAAAGGATCCAGTGCAAATAAGATCTTTCTTATTTATTTATCCCATTTTTCTGCAGGAAAAAGTAGATTCAGCTTTTCATTTTACCAATTAATGCCCTCAGTCATGCTTAATCACTTAAAATCGATATTTATGTCGTGATGGAGATTAAACCTAATCTTCATTACATGGCTCCACGAGCCATGAAATGAATTAAGTGGATTTACTCCTTGGCAGATAGTATTTTAACATTCGGAAGGATACTCTTTCGTTTTGGTATTTTCTTCCGAGGGAATGTATTTTAACGAAGATTCAAGCTGCGATGTTTCTTTAATGCCTCGCCAGCTATAAAAAATTTGAATCGAGCTGCAGACAATTAACATTTGTTTTGGAATTGCATTGCCCACAGATTATTGTAGAACTGCCAATCAATGTGCCCCCGTTTATAACATATAATAACGGGTAATCCATTTAAGAGAGTCATGAAGGGAGAGTCGTCGGATCTGTTGCTTTGATGACTGTTTCCTGCGTGAAACCTGAAAATCTGGAAAGTCACTCTTCAAGCAGCGGTAAAGATTAAAAGTAATCGGATGCAGCATGTGGCTTGCAGAGACTGATAAATATTTTTATTTTCAGTGTCATGCTGAGGAGACGTAAGGATCGGCTACGGAGAAAATGTTGTACGAGTGGTGGAACATCGGGAGTGAAACGGCTAATAACAAAAGCCTTTTTCTTCTTTTCGCTCTTACGTTCTAATTAAATGTAAAACAATTTCTGAAAGAATAAAAGGAGAGACAAAGTATGTGCGAAATCAGGAATTTCCTTTCCAAATGTTAAAACATCGGTTTTTTCAGCTTCATTTTCCTTCAGGGCCCTTTATGGCAGATGAGAATCTGATTTGGGACGAGAAAAATCCTTCTGTCCCTTGCTTTTAGCTCTCAAAGATCTTTAGGGGAAATCTTTTCCTGGTCCAATTAATTGTGATTATCCCGCTTGGAATTTCTCTTCTTACAATAAAAATTAAACCTATTTACGTCCCCGAAGCATCCTCACTGCAAACAAATTGAAAAATATCACTTTGAGCATTGGATTTTTGTAACGGAGAAAAGCAGCACGAGAGAAATATTTCCCATTCTATGTTAGTAAAGGTAAATTGGAAAGAAGAAAAAAATCAGTGGGCTCCATCATCATATTCTGGAAGAGCAGATCACTGAACTGGCTGCTAACTGCAAACCGACAAAGAAAATCTTAGACCATCCTGTATTCGTAGGATTCGTGTTATTCAAAGCTCATATAAGGACGCGAAACTTGATGCTGCGGAAGAAAAACTTAGGATTTCAGATGTATACGTGCAGCAATTATTTTAATAATGCGCAGAAAATTTTGATATTTCACTCAGTAACTCACTAACTAATTTGACGTGGAAAAAAAAGTTTTGTAGCGATGATATTTATAAATTTTCCGCTTTTTGGTGAGATTTCAAAAAATTAAATTTATTCAATGAATTTTCATAAAGTTAAGAAAGATAATTTCCGTTTATGTCTTTATTAAATCAGGATGATAGGGTTTCATGACAAACCCCGATGTTTTTACAACTATCGTAACTACTTTCATAGATTGCCACAAAGCGCTTTAAGGCTGTTTTGAAGTAAGCCCTAATGTAATATGTAACACCCTTTGGAAGACCTGGTTGAATATTTTTTTATATCAGGCGACCAACATAAAATTCTTTTAAGAGGCAAGAGCGAAAGCAGTAAAAAAAAAAATGATTTTCGCGCGATTTATAGATCGCCCAGCACCATGCATACATTACACCCTTATAATATGAACTTTTATTTCGAATATTTGCACATGACACGATCCGACACGAACCTTCTTATTGACCCGAACCAACCTGCTACTGAAAATGAACGTGGAATTAATTACAATTTAAACCTTTTGCAATGTAAATAACGTTGCAAATCGCTTTTTAATCCTAATCATAAGTTAAATTTTCGAGGAATGTTATTCGAGCTCATGTGAATCTCGTTTAATGCAATAATTTTTTATCCTTAAACAAATAGCGAGATACGTTAAAAATTTAGCTAAAAATTATTGCAAGAGCTGAAAGAAGAGATCCATATTAATTATTCATGTTTCTTATTCTGTTTATGCATTAGGTATAATACGATTTAAAACCCATTTAAATTAAGATGTACAATCTATTTTATGTATCGCGCGATCTAAAACAAATATTGTTCTCAGATTCGGTCCATACCGTCACATCTTTTATTGCCCTTCGCTGAAATGTATATCGAAATATCCAAAATTAGACTTCGGCTACAATTCAGTTACATGGCAATACACGTTTCATTCGGCGGCAGTATTTCGGGTGGAGAGATCGCTCAAACTATATATATATATGAGAATAATGAAAAATAAAGCAAAAAAACCACGAAGAAAACAGATTGGGTGGAATCTGTTGAAATCAAAATTGACGAAGCATCTTCTTATATATCGCTTTATTATAGACGTTAATCAACATGAACGTGGACAGGAAAAGAAAAGAGGATATTTGATATTCTGTGGATCCTATTACGCCCAATTTCTGAATCAGAGCTTAGAATATTGGATAACGAAGTTTGTACTGGATAAATGAGATCAGGAAGCTTTCCGTGTTCATTTACGGTCCTTCCTATATGTAAAATTTGTCTCGGACTAGTAACATGTAAAATTATATTCTGATTGCCATTGCGATTTTAAATAAAGTTAGTATTTACAATTCATGGTTCGCATGTCGGTGACATCATAACATGAAAACATGATTTTCGAAATATCGCTTCTTTTATGCCTAGGTTTTTTTTTTTTTTTATAGATGTAATCGCAAAATATTTAATTTTTTAAAATAACTTTTATTCTGTTTTGACTCAATTTCCTTTTCTAACTTTTGCAGGGATCTGTAGGTATGGATTAACGCATCCATGGATATTCTGATAACGGAATATTAAATGTTTGTTTCGCCAGGGAAAAATTTCAAATATAGCTTCCGAAAGGGGCTTTCGAAATTTTTCTTTCTCGGGGTTACAGCGTTTATCCGGACTGCGGAAAGGAATTAGAGGCTGGAAATAAAGAAAAGCACATGGAAAATGACAAAAATTGGAATTAAAAGAAAAAGAATAGATTACATTTTAGGAAATTCATCAAAATCTAACATGTAAAGAGGTGGATTAGAGCAATTTCCACTGAATGGAACAATAATTTTTTGAGGACGATGCCTGGCGTGTCAAAGCTAAGTCAAAGCCCTAATTTAACTTTTCGATTCCCGACTAAAATGCATGTTCTCTTTGAACGGTGAAATGAAGCTTCAGATTATTTCAATGTCTATTTGTTTTCCTATTTTCTTTTCTAGTCGGCAGTGCTGGTGATGGCACCAAACCATTCCGGCAAAATTCCGTGATGGGCTTCATTTTTTTTATTCTAAGTTCTGCAGTAATGGAAATTCTAAAAATTTAATTTGAAACAACCAATGGATTCCGATAGCACAAATTTAATTAAAATACAAAAATTCCTTCGCTCCGTTCGTGAAAAAAAGAAAACTGTTTACGTGGAAAGACTTTATGCGGGAAAACTCTTGTGTAAAACGAAAATGGTAAAAGGCCTCGATGGAAAAGATGGAAAATATTTTTCAGGATCAAACTGTGAAGTGAAAAGCTTTTAAAGTTTAAGGGAATCGAAAATCTAGAAAACAAAGAAAAATACTTTAAATTCTATTTGTAAGGGAAGAAAGGAGAATAATGTGGTTAGGAAATTCTCTGCTATTCAGATAATTTCTCCAACCGAAATATCAATGATGCTCGAAGGTGGGATTATCTAATTCGAACTTAAATTGGCGATTATTAAGTTCCGGATAAGTTCTGAAGTCTGCTGGCACCCCTTGCCGACTGGGAACATCTCACAGTGAACTCTTTCAAGTGATCAGATAATTATCTGCGTGAATAAGAAATTCAACGAGATCCGAACCTTATGAATCGGTAAATATTTTTTCAAATAACAAGTGTAAATAACGGGCAACCGCTTTAGTTTCCCTCTTGCCAGTGAAAATTTCACGTGCTCACACCGAACATTTTCTTATTTCCCAATCGAAATTATCTCCTAAATCGGATAATTTCACTATATTATCCGGTGATTTACGGTGCAAAAGGGGCACGGTCAATCGCAAAATACAATCGGGCGCTGGATATCATCTAATGCTCCGAAACTAAATTATACAGCGTGAGCAAAATATTATCAAAGGGAATTAATAACTGCAAGAAAACAGCATCTATAAAAAGTTCCGAATAACTTTTATCTCTTTGTTCTGCGCAATAAAATAAACAGAAATTAAATTCGCAAATGTACGGAGTAAAATTAACCAAGATGGAAAAGCTTATAAATAGCTCCTGAGAATATAAATTTGTCAGATCTACTGATATTCATGTTTAAGAAAAACTTTTCTCCATCGTTTAAATTGTTCGAATGTAGTTAAGGTATAATAAAATGCACAAGTATTTAACCAATCACTCATATTACACATGAACTTTTTTTAATTATAATTTCACAGACAAAAAGTCCGATTGCTTCAATTATTCTCATAGAACTATGTATAAGGCCTGCGAATAAGATGAACTAACTGGAACACAGGCTGAAAGACGAAGCACGTGGAAGTACAAATGAGATACATGGAATACTGATTTCCCTGGATTTGCAGGCTTATAAGCAATAAGAATATTTTTGCGTGGAAGTCGTTCAAATTTGTTTTTGATGAAAATTCATTTGTACGGTTACAGTAGGAATTTCGAAATCCAAATTTGAAATATATTTTCGTGACGATCCACGTCAAAATTCCACGGGTATATTAGCAGACTTTTGAACCATAAAAAGAAGCAAATACCTGTCAATTTCCGATGCACAAAATATCACTTTCTTTCAATTTATAAGTCAGACTTAACAGTTTTTTCTTTTTTAAATTACAAATTTGATTTGGGGAGTGCTCCGATGTGTCACGACCGAAGTTATCATGAAGTTTCGTGAAGATAGTAATGCAGATTATAATGTAAATAATAAGATAACGTTTGTACTGATCAAATAATTTAGATATTTATTATGTGCAGAACTTAAAATTTGTGAAATAGGAGCGGAATCTTTCTGCGACCGGCCTCATCAACATCATTTTTACTTAGTTATGATAGATATTTCACGAGTTAGTTATGGTAGATATTCACGATAGATACTTCAAGAGTTATGATAGATCATTTTCACGTGAATAAAGCGTATCATTTCTGAAATATAAATCAATTGAATCCACTTTACGGAGACAATTTATCGATAAAAGTATTATCGATACAAAGGAAGGAAAATTAGTTTTAATATTAGAGATGAAATGAAACAGTTGGCATTTTTCGCTTAAAAATGCCAATAATGTTTGGATAATTGTCAAGAACAGTTTTACCAAATGTTAATACGAAATACAAATTGCTCGAAATAAAAATTAAAGGAAAACCCGCAAAGTTACAAATATTTCCCTAATTGTTCGAATTTTCGAATAGAGCTTCATCGATTCTTTCATGAATTCGATGAACTCAATATAATATCATCGAATTTAAGATATTTTTCTCAAGTCATGTGTCTTCAGTCACTCTTTCTGTATATTTCTGAATGGCGACTCTTTGTATAAATGTATACATAACTAGAAAATATTGTAATGTAATTGCTTTTTCTATTTGAAAAAATTACTGCAGTCGATTTCAGTTACGGATATCAATTTGCTCATATTCTTTGTGACTCTCTCAGCAAGTAAATTCAGCATTTATTGCGCATTAATAAGGAGCGCTATTATTTTAATATAATATTATATGATGATGTTTATCTTTGGCTTTATAACGTATGGAGTTAATTCGTTTTCATGCGGTTGCCAGTTGAAATTGTGCAAAAGAATCGTGCATTAGTTCGCTCGATGGACCACGAAGTGCAGTTACGAAACTTGTAATTTCGAAGTACAATCACATACGTTGAAATATTGGAAATGAATTTTGCTACTTGTTCCGGCTATTTTCGATTTGATGAAGAGTATGAGGAAATGAGTAACAGCCGCTGACTTTTTCATTTATTTTTCCAGTAGAGGACGATCTGATCCTTAATCCGATTTTATTTATTTTTAAAAAAATTCCAGATTTACGAGTAATTCACCCGAATTTTCTCGTTGAAATAAAACGGAAAACTCACTTTAAAAATACTCGTTTTGAAAAGTCTTTTAAACAATTCTTTATACTGATGAAAATAATGGATATACCGTACGCGTTGAATGCGCTGTTAAAAATGTCAGTTAAATTTTCCTAAAATTCCAAGACCGCAAACGCGATTCGCGCGTGGAAACGGCGGGCTAAGAATGTGATTTTCACCGAAATCTAACATTTTTCCCTCATTCCACGTTTTTCGGGGTTTTCGATATTTTTGCGAAGTTAATCTTAACCCAAAAAAACGAATATGTTCAGGTACGAAGTTAGACGTTCGCACGGAAAGACGATGGCTCAGGTTCTTGCACTGCAGCAGGCTGCCTTAAAAGAGACCGGATTTAACCCGGGAGCCGTTTCCGCCAATTCAGCACCACCGGATTCCTGCAGTATCTGCCCTTTGCGGTTTGATTTATGGTGCTCCAACAACTCACGCTCACTTTTGTGCTGGCATCCACGGCGATGCGTCTCGAAAAGGTCTGAATTACATTTAACAAAATTACATTCGCTGAAGGACTCCGCAAAAGCGGCTGTCGGCAGTTATCCACCGTCGCAAGATCGTTCCTGTTCATTTTTTTCCGACTCCCTTACGGCTTTTGGTGGCAGAAACGGATTAAAGTTGGTCAAGTGCTGGAGGATTGTCACCGTAGACTCGGCAATGGCAAAAGTTACATCAGTCTAGATTAATTAATAGGGGTTTCAAATTCATATAAATGGAACCCTTTCACATAACGTGTAAGAAGTTTCATCTCGAAAGCATATAATAACGGAGATTTTACGTAAAATAATGATAAAGATCTATTCCTATTCTGCGCAGTAAATTTGCTCTTCAAAATTTCCATTTTGTTTTCAGTTAACATTAACTAAAAATACATTAAACCTCAATAAATTGCTATTTAATAAATATATTTTTTTAATATCCAAACAATAAATGACGTTCCGAAGAAAACAAAGTTATGTTGAGTACCAAAAAGTTCTGGTACTGATACCTGTCTCCCTTCAAATTAGCCTAAGAGCAAACTTATTCTCTACCGTGTGACATCAATAACCCTTTCACGTTGACGATCAATTCATTTAGTCGTAGAATATTTAATTTTCGATTGCAGTAAGAAAATAAAAGAATGCAACAATACCTTTTATGAAGTCCACCGCCATCTCCAATCCGTAAGTGTCTTTATCGCAGTCATCGAGAATGTGCGCACCGATCACAATATTCGGCAGCAGCGTGCTGTTGTTTATAACGTCCAACGTGTACAGCATGGTCTCGAGGGCTTGAACGCCTCCCTGAGGCATCACCCTCCCGCACACCACGGAATCCTCCCTTTCGTGGACCATCATCAGCCCTCCGAGTACGAGGTCTCCCTCCACCACGGCCTCCTTCTTGATGGGCCACGGCATTTCCAGAGGTTCCGGCCCGTTCCACTCCGTTATGAGACTCCTCGCGTTCGAGGCGAAGAAGTCGCCCTCGGAAAACTCTCCGTGCCTGTGCCTGTGACGTTTACCTCCGTTCCTGTCGCTCATCGAAGGATAATGGTTCCAGTGGCTGGATTTTTCATGGTGATCCCTCTTCCGGTTCCGCGAATCGCTCGCGGGCGTCATGCACAGAACGAACATTGTCAGTACCGTGTTCAGTCTCATTTTTATCCTACTTCACTATCCGATTTTCATTTTGCACTCCTCCCATGTCCATTTTCTCTTAATTATTTGAGGACTTTATATTTAATGCTGCTAAAATATTTAAAGAAGAAGAAACCGATAATGCGATTCCACTGAACTCAACATCAGCTTAGCCAAATATCTCCTATTTTGGGCAGCATTCACGTGTGAGTTTTCGAAATATTTTATAAAAAAACTGAAATTGTTAACATGGAATACCCAAATTCTAAAATACTTTCAGGCCTTATACTAGCAACATTTGTCAGTTGCAAAATTAAAAACTTGACATTTCGATCGTTTGCACGGATTATCCCGGTGCAGCGCCTTGAGAGGAAAAATATTTGATGTATGGAAATTTCTCAACAATCTATGATTTTAGTTCATTTTTTCGATCTGTCAGGGTCTTACGTTCATTGCCGTTCCACTATTTTCCGAACGGATTCGCGGTACAACCTGCTGAAATCAGAATCCTGCGGTGAATTCGGCAAAGCCCGTGCTCCACAGTTCATTCGCTGAATTAAATTTAGTTAAAATAGAAATAATAGATTTAGAACGGGGTGAAAAAGTCTTTGCCATCGGAGCTCGAATTTAAAGTGCAGAAAAAGTGCTTTCCTTTGCTAAACTTTCTTTCAATGGAAACAAGCATTAAGACTTTGGCTTTTGCCAAATTTCAAAATCGGTTTCCTTGGCAAGGAAATATAAAATACTCCCTGTGCTCTACATAGCGGGCCACTAATAAGGAAATAATTAATATATTATGAAGGTATCTGTTGCATCGTTAATTGTTACGTACGATATGTAATGGTAAATTATATGAAAAATTTATAAAAATGATTATCTTTTTGGAATGTTCTACTAAAAAGTTTATTGAAACAGGAATATAAGGCAATTTAATTTTTTTCGCGTTCACTATTACAAAATTAGAAAGAAATTAATCATTTTAAATTAAATAGACCAAGTTAGGAAATGGCAATTTGAGATCTTTTGTCTAGGCACTTAAGAGGGCTTTTCCTTACTAAAATTATCAGAGTTTAAAAGAAAATTTTATTAAAGGTTGTTCGCTTTAGCCCGTGGAAAAATCCAGCATTTCGTGGTTTAGGGGTTTCTTCATTCATCCAAATTATATGAAACCAAACCAAAACCTCCGAAAGGATTTTGTCAATTCGCATTCATCTTTGAGTGCGATTTTCATTTTTATCAGATTCGATTTATATTATTTATTTCCTTCCCATGCAAGAGTAATAAATTTTAAACAGTGCCGTTTGGAAAAAGTGCCGAAATGACAAATTAATGCAACTGCTCGCAAAATGCAGACGAAGTGTCTTTTGTACTAAATTGTGCAAACCGGAAATGCGGAAAGTAAAACGCAAAAGGGAAAGAGCACAAAAGGCTTTGTGCTCCGGGCCCAGCAGACAACTGAGATAGGTAAAAATGTGAAATTTTTCTTGTGGATTGAGATGAATATATTCTGGTCCTGAACACCCTGCAACCCGAACTGATCACTAATAAACCGCATTTGTTAAAGGTATCCTGCAAATGATTAATTATTTCTGCAATAACATTTCCCGGGTTTTAAGGTATCGACTGATCCGAGCAGCATGAATAATAAAAATTTGAAAGATGCGTCAATATTTTAAAAAAACATGTAACAATCAATGAGTACCACCGACTGTTGTCTGTAATAACGGTATTAAACAATCATTAATTAAAATTAACAAAATGCCTCTCGTCTCGAGTAATTATGAAAAGTTTTCTAAAGCTAACATTTGATATGTAAAGAATAATATCTGATGCTGTTTCTAATGTTTAGGCAGGCCTCGCACGATTTGATGTTACAAGTTGAACTGATAAATATCAAAAATCCTAATTCCTTCCAAAGGTCTAATACCTTCGTTAAATTGTATCGGGAATTTCACTCCCTCCCCGGTATTTGCCTTAAAACCTTAATGCTGCGGCCTCGAACAATCAATCATTCAAATCGAACAATAGTTGAAGTATTAACTTTTGGTCACTCATTGTACGGGCAGAGATGCTCAACAATCGATTCAAATCGAACAATAGGCGATGTATTAACTTTTGGTTATCCATTATTCCTGCTCCGCAAGAAACTCTTTTGTTGCTTGATAAATAGCTTCTCATTTAATTCTCCTTAATCACGACCGTTTCCTTAGGGAACGGATCACCTCTTGTTGATCCTTGCCGCAGAATCGGAACCGAAGAATGATTTATGAAGAATAAAATACAAAGCGAAAGATTTGCATATCTTCCCCATTCTGCGTCCGGAATGGAAAATTAATAATTTTTGGAGGATTGAAAGAGAGGCAAACCTTGGATAATGAGAGAAATGACTTGAATCGATCAGTGTTGTTCTGTCCGGGTCCGAGACGGAAAATTTCGACGTTCTGTCTTGAGAATTTAGCTGACATTGCTCATTCAAGGGAAACAAGGAGCGAGAAAAAGTGCTCTGGACGCACAAAGGAACGGTGCTCTGAAGAAAGCAAGCCCAACCTGGAAATTTGCGAATGGCGCTAAATGTGCTAGGTGCAATTAGGTGCTAACCCAACCTAACCTAATAAATGTGCTCCGACGAAGATGGACGTCTTCATTAAAACTTTTGTTATGTAACGATTTTTAAATCGATAATATGATCTCATTAAAAAATCAACCTTCCTTTCATGTTTCTGATTTTATATTAAGCATACATATTTATCTTATGATTTACAAGTAAACCGTCTGTTAGAGGATAAAAGAAAAATCATATTTCATTATATGAAATGGAGTGTTCTAATGTTTATCATTTTATCTAAACAGATAATTAGACGTGACACACTATTCTTCACAAGCTTTCTGACTGCTTTGACAATGATAAAAAATTTCGCCTCTTCACGAACTTAACTACAGCCAAATAAAAGGGCAATCGCATGTGTTGGAATAACATGTGCATTTTATTTTTCATACTTTGATGGAACGAAGTCTATTCAAATAAAATATCTAAAATGTAAAGGTGTTAAACATTATTTTGTATAAGAGGAAATACTGAAATTGTAGATCAAAAAAAATCATTTTATGAAATTATCATATTTGAGAACCAATAAGATCATATTACATTGCTCTCTTAATATGATGTCATAGATCTAGAATATACTCTGCTGCAGAGAAAATTTTCTTTTTTTTTGGGGGGGTTCAGGAAAGAGGAGAATCGAAAACCGACAATTTAATATTGAATTTGATGGAGTAAGAATTGATGGCTCAACCTTGATCATCAGTATCATAGTTATTGATATAAAACCTGTAAAATATCAGACAGTTAAAATATTAAAATTGATAGATATGAAGCTCTGGCAAAAACAGTTAACAACTGACCCGAATCAAACAAGTTTCTAGCTTAAAAAAGAAATAATCAACAAGAAAACGGTCATAATATAAATTTGATTAATACTTTTATTTCCAATTCACAACCATCGCTTTGATGCGGATTGTTAAAATGAAATATCTAAAAATTTTAATGGGATTGTTTTTGCGCACACAAGTTTTGCTTAATTAAAGAATGAAACAGGTTAGGTGATCGTAAGGTTTATAGGTGGTGGGTAAGGTACATTTGCAAGATACCTCTTGTGACTATTACAAACCAATTGAAGCTCAGATTTATTTCTCTTGATGTTAAGGTATAAATAAGAATTTAATGTAAATATTAAAGTCGTTCGTTAATGTTAGCAAATGAAGCGTTCCTTCTTATTAAATTTCATTCACGTTTTCATCTGAGAGATGAACAACTTAAATGTAATGAAGGAAAGGTTTAAACTTGCATTTAGCATTAGCAAATGGAAACGTGAAGCAATTTCAATCAACATTTAAGAGATCAATACAGGAAGCCTTTATCAGCGTTGTACATTCGTGCAACTTTTGAAATCCTGAGGGAGCCCTTCGGGACAATGAAAACCTCCCGTAGGTTTGTAAGTAAAACTCTCTGAACTTTTATTGATATAACGTTTCAGGGAAGGATCCAGGTTATATTTTCCTTAGCCAAGAACGATTTTTAATCACAGCTTAAGCGAAAGAAAAGCGCGACACTTTGAAATCGAATCAAGAAAGAGCGACATGAATAATACTCGAAAAAGGGCCCTCGAGACTAAATAAAAGTCTCAAAAGTCCAAAATAAAAGGTAAATAAGACAGAAAAATCAAGCCAGGAAAAGGTAATAAAGCAATCTTTAATGGGTCAAAATAGACAATGTCCATGGGTACGGGTAAAGAGTTATAAACGAATGGTGGGACTCATGGAAAATAATGGATTTTGGGCTTAGGCAGAGGACAGCTATTTTGGGATTGAAAGGGTTCCATAGAGATAAATACGTTGCCATCTAAAGATTCTATCTTTTAATGTCACATAACTTTTCATTCTACAAAGAAGTACAACTTTTCTCCAATAAATTTTTTTTATTATTTATAACCACATCACTATATTCAAATTTTCCCCCAATTACGATAAGTAAGTGCGGTATTGTTTATATTTATATATATATATATTGCATAAAATCAAGCTCGATTTGGTAATTTTCTTCACCTCAACCGATATAATTCCACATCACTTCGTAATTTATTATGAATCAATATGGAACATGGAAGAATGTTCTCAAGCCGAAGCTTGATTGAGAAACATAATTCAGATTAGGCAACTGCCAAATCGCATTCCACCGGCGAATCAGCAGTAAAACTCTTTGGATCCGGAAAAGCAAGAAAAATAATTTTTATATCTCCCAATTAACTTGGTCATTTGAAATACCAATCCGGCCGCAAATGGAGGTTAATGAAATTGGAAAATTCCCTCAAATCCAGGGAAAATAAATCCAGAGGCGTTTAATTCTGCTTTACCCGGCGGGCCGAGAAAGCTTCAAAGAAAACTTTTCGAAAAGAAAAATCCCTGCAAACGATTAAACGTTAGATTCCCACTGCCTTTATTGTATCCTGGTGACGAAAATAATTATCGAAAGGAATCGGTCGGGGACTGGAAATGTAAAAAAAAAAAAAAAAAAAAAAAAGAAAAAGGAGGAAAATTCCCAAATTTTCCATTTTCTAAATTTTTCAATCGTCAAGACGAGTTTTCCTCCTCGACAGCTTTTCGTTTCTATCGCTGCGGAAAATGGATTCCGCTTTTTCCTTCCCTGTGTGCGATCAAAAGAGGAGGAAGTGGATGATTCATTTGCCCGAAAGGGAATTTTGCGCGTCGCGAAGCAATTTAACGCCTCGCCAACGTTTAAGTCCAACAGATGATGCATAAAGTTTACTTGCACTTTCATTAAGATATATGAATTCATTATAATAATGTTGTGCCTTTTTCAGGTACGACAGAAAAGCAAGCGCGAGAGCGACGGTCTTTTAATCGTGCGCTTCAGTTTATCGTGATATTGAAAATTTCATGTTATAAAGCAGCTACGGTATCGAAAAAAAAAAACCTGTAGCTCACCAGGATAACGCTCTTTTTACGTGTAATTCCCACAGTCGGATTTCTCCCGGAGATCCTCGCTTTCGAACGGTTTTGCCTCGGTTTGAAAATGTTTTTGAATTTCTAAAATTCAAGCGCGTCAGCAATAATGGGCAAAACTTTTGCTAACAGTTAAAAATATTTCGATATGTTTGAAGTAAACATTAAATCGAAACTTTTCCATTTTTTCACGGTTACGGAGCTATTTTTTATTGAATCTAAAAATGCTGCCCAGACTAATGTTTAATTTGATTCTGTACAGCGAAATTTGGTGTGAAGGTAAATTCATATTTTTTTTTTTTTTTTTCTTTCTTAACGAGAATAAAATTCAAAATCGAGGCTGCAGAAATGTTTTGAAAAAGTGAAAATTTAGCTGGGATCTTATTATGTTCAGATCGGCATTCATTTTTTTGTAATGTACAACAGTTATCGGTCGAACAATTGACCAAAAGTGGTTGTTCTACTATAACTATTTATACCGCGGTTCACTGACGATAAAGGAATTTACATTTGCGGAACTGAATGTTTTACACAGCTTTTGCTCATTTATATGGTTTTCATCGTTAATACAAAAAAACCTTTTTTGTGAACTTTAGCAAAATTTATATGAGCATGAAAATTCAATGTCACGACCATTTCATTACTCATGATGTTGTTTTCGATATTGGAAATCGTACGGCATCCGTCGAAACTTCCCAAAAAATAAGTTTGCAACGAAAATGACACCGAGAGGATACCATCATCGTTGATGTATATTTAACCTGAGCTAATTAATCCAAAAATAAATTGCTTGGGACTCTCCTAAAGATAATTTTAAATATTTCAAATTAAGATGGCAACCTTTTTTTTATTTTCCGCGATAATTTAAATTTATTGATTTACGTTCATACCGATTTACGGATCAAAAAAAATGCCAGTGCCGCTTCTTATTTCAGGACCTTTATACTTAACATAAAACTGCCAAATACTCAAGTTTTTAACACTTGATATGGTCGGTGGCAGCGAATAAATTTTATGTGGAAACTTTTAGCTTTTAAAAATTTTTCTCGACCCGAAGCGAATGTAAAAAAAAAAATATTATTGTAAAAGAAAAAACACATAAAGGAACTAACTGCTCAAATGAAATACATTTTCGACAATGCTCACAAATTTCGGGCTCCAAGCATTTGATCAAGACTTGTCGTTCAAGAAATATATTGGTAGTTCGCGAAAAAGGCAGTTTGTTCAAAAGGAAATTGGACAAACACATTGCATCATTATTTATGGTTATTTTTTCCGTAAAAGATGGATTAATTGAATGAAACTGTAAGGATTGGAAAACGTTTTGTGAAACACTCATTTCCTACACCTAAAAGTGACTTACAGCTCTGAGCAGATGATTTTCATTGCGAAAAAAAAAAAAAGTTTTAACCTAGCTTTTGAAAATATTTTAAAATTTACAACTAAAAACTTAAAAGTTAAATTAATATATTTTAAAATTAATATATATTGAATAATCAAAGATTCCACTCAAAACTTCACTTTCCAAATACCGTGATGCTGCGGAGGAAAGAAACGAATTTATTAATAAAGTTAACATGCTTAAATAAATTATAATTGTGCGAACCATCTTTAATGCGGGAAAAACTCAAATTTTATAGAAAATTAAATACGTTCGTTGAAGCAGAAGTTAACTCGTTTAATGCTAGGAATTTGAATGAAATACATGCTAAGGTATCGTATGTTCGTATGCACACATTGTGATTGAGCTGCACTTCGATGACAAAGAGCATGACAATGGTACTTTAAGAAAACAGCCAAAGTGGCTTGCAATTGAGGCCATCGGAGTCAGCCACGATTGGGAGGGAATCGAATTTCACAAATTATTAACTTTAAAATTTAATTAATTTTTGCGAAATTAGCAATTAATAAGCCACGTAGTTAGGTTAGGTTAACTTAAAGCCGGGAGGATTTAATCTTTGCATACAACAAACGATTTAATAAAATCCGTAAATTTTTAGCCGCGAATCGAGCAATGGGGGAAGAATAATTTGCAGCGTTAAAATTTAAGAGTTTTCCTGCTTTAAGCCGCTCTTTAGCTGGCAAAAAGGACATGCACAGGGTAAAAGAATCACTGCACAAGGCGATTGTTCCGTTCGAAGACATTCAACTATGAAAAGGTACCATTAAGGGTTCGAGTTGCTGGAATAATTCTAATTTAAAGAACAAGATTTTGGCATTTTTCTAAAAATGACTAATTGAAATGGTGATAATGCTCAGCTTAGGATTTCTTACAACTTTTAAATAAATAACGGCGACGTCTTCATGATTTACAACATTTTTTGTTTTTTATTATAATATACAATTCTTTAATAAAGAAAATTGTAATCTCCGTAAATGAAATATTTGCTTATTATATCAAAAAGCTTATGTGAAATTCATAGTAATATCATGCATTAGTACTAATTTTTAATATTTAACAGGCTTCCAACTTTTAATTATAATTTAATAAATAACACCCCAATAAATTACATAATAATAAATGTATTTAATATGTATCTTCTTTAACAAGAATACGCAGTAAACTAAACCGTTATTGTAAGTTTTGCCAAACTCACTCATACAAAAGCGAAAAGCTTTTAATGTAACAATCAATGGGGATAAAATTTTCGTTTCTTCCATCACATTAATCCTTAACTATTAATTATTGCAGGTACGACCTAAAACGTTGAAATCATAACGGCAACTGAAATATAAGAAAAAATTTTTCTCACTTTCTCTATAAAGGAAAACCAATTTCTTTCTACAGGATAATTTCAAGAAAGGGTTTTTTGAGTAAGACACAAAAGAGATAAATTTCTCTTTAACATTTAATTAATAATGAAATAAGAATAGTCTTGAAAGTTTCCAATAAAGATTCCCCTGGATAATTACACGGCGCAAATTTAAGGTAAAACAATTCTAAAAATAATACCTTTCGAGGACATTAGATAAAGTAACAAGGCAAGACGTAAACTAACAAGACTTCGTAATTAAGGTTAACCCTAATACTAACGGGATGAGCACACTGGAACTGAAGACACGGCAAATAATGAAAATTTAAACCTCTAAAATCGGGAGGCTACAGGTAAGTAGCATATTAGTAGTTTTAATATCAAAGGAATTTACAAAGTTCAAAAAAATCTGATTCAGACCGCTTTCGGCAAAGAATCAAAGAATAAATTTGGGAATCTTGCCCCTTGAACGCTTCGAGAAAAGGTTTTCCTCGACGTCCAACGGAAAAGCGAATCCCGTGTACAAAGCCGTGGGTAACCCTCAGCAGCGTGTAAAGCAGCCTCGAAAACGGAAGGGTTATCGCAGATGAAACCTCAGATCTTCTGCCGGCAGAATGCGAGCTTCAAATGAAAATATAAACACGAATTGATTTTCCGGTTCAAGCGAATATCTCTGCAGTCAGAATCCTCCGATACAAATCAAATCCGAAATTATCGCATCGCCAAAGCATGTTCCAAACACGAAATTCATTTTTACCCAAAATGCGACGACGGAAGAACTTTGTCTGCTGCGACATTCTGCACGTGGCCAACGTTAAATCAATTTACACGTACAATCGGAATATCATCCCAGATCAGGTTAAATCAATGCGATAACTGAGAATGCCCGACAACCGCGAACTTCGTCAAAAAACTTCACTGCAAAAACGACAAAATCGATAGATTGCTCATTTACGTACGTGCATCATCGTATTCGCACGAGAAATAATTCAAATATTGCCATCTTTCGGAAATTGACTCACCATTAATTAAAACCAATTTAATCTTTTTTCATTTTAAACGACATGCTTAATTTCCAACTGCGTGCAAGCGAGACACGCGCGTCTTCATCAAAAATCAAGGTATCATCCTGAAGGGGAATCATCGTATAAAATTTTTTTGGAATACGTCGGCGGACTGTAAAATAATATAAACCGAAAACGGGAAAACAAGTTCACTTGAGCAACACTGAATCCCCGTGAATCTTCTGCCTCTGAAACGCGTTCGCGATTGAACGCTTAAACGCGGCGCTCGTCCCGTATACGTCCATTCGTGAAGGCGTTTTCCAACGGAATGGAAATCGCGCAACCCTCGGCGTCCTCGCCCACATTACGTGGCCGCGGTTCGCGGCAGAAACCGATCCGGCTCCTTGTGCTGACGCTCGACTTTCCTTCTCCCTGCGGCACGCACACCGAAACCCGTACCTGAACCGACAAGCAAATGCTCCGATCGCGAAACCCTTGCCCGACACTGTCTGCCGAATCCGTTGCAAAAAGGCGGAACCAACCGACGACGGCGTCGGATTGGGTGGGGCGCGTTTAAGGTTTTTACCCGTTCGATTTGCGGCTTCAAATAATTTTCTTCCGCAGCCCGGTTTTTTTTTTTTCCCTCAGCCTCGGCTTTCATCTCGGCAGGAAAATGCGACACTGCGACACGCGATGCCTTCAACCATAACGGCGAAGGCGGTTGATAATTGGAATGTCGTAAAGGCGGTAAAAATCAATATTTTCTTTTTTCCGGCGATGCCCCCGGATGCAGAGCTGGAGAGGAAACCGTCCGAAGGCGACCGGACGAAAACGTAAAAACGCTCGACTTCAATGGTCCCTGCTGCTGCAGGTTTTGCATTAGCAGGGACGGCGATTAAAGCGGCGGCAATCGCTGAAAGCCAGCTTTTGAAATTGCTGCGGCACCCCGGGTGGTAAGAAGCGAAAATTTTTTTGCTCCCGTAAGTTGGCTGCAGCCGCCTTCCAGGTTAATCCATTAGGTGCTGCGCCTCTATTGAGAAGCCATGCACATCTTTATAATTATATTCGGGGTTGCTGATAGCTTAAGCGTCATTTGTTATCGCCTCGAATTTATGCAGAAATGAGAAAATGTCTGCGATTTAAAAGGCAATTCAACATTTAAAAATCTAAACTCAAATGAATTTTCATTTCCAAAAACACGGGTTTCCACTTTTCCTTGCGACTGCTTACTTTACAGTCGGGAACTCGGAAAAATCTTTATTTCCACCCGGTTTTGTTTTATCTTTAATTCAAAAAGATCTTTTATTTTAAGCTTCCCAAGGAACTTAGCTGAGACGGCAATGAAGATGGATCTAGATGAATGTTAATTACATTAAATTTATTGCCCGCAGCATAACAACTCGTTCGTAAAAACGCAGACAATGTAAAAATCATTCTGATGATATTATCAACGTATTAATTTTAACGAGAATCCTGTGACATGATATATTAACAGAATTAAATATTCTTGTACGAAAAAATTTGTAAAATACACTAATGATCGTGGTGATTGATGGTCCTGCCGGACACCGACCACTGGTTTGCCGCCGTTAAAATTTTTGCCTGCACGATCTAAATATTTCTTAAAAGTTAAATTTAATTATGGTGAGCTCTTGCGATTAAAAATTGCATTTTAAGCAGTTTTCCGCAATGTTTAAAACAAATTTAACCAAGCTGTACAGGTTTCGCAAGCAAGAATATTAATAAGCATAATTAAAACTTGTATAAATTATGCGACTTTCTACAATGCGGGAAATTTCCCTCGCGCCACGCGGGGCGGATCCCTGCTCAGCAAAAGGTGATACTCCAAAACTTTTCCTCTCGCCGCTTTTGGTCACTCGTTGCCGAGGACGAGTCCGTGTTCAGATGGAAGACGGAAATGTCGGGACTGATCACTCCGAACTCAGGCAAAGTCGGAATGAATAACGAGATGGATTGCTGGACTTCCCCGGATCGGGCGACAGAAAAGGCTCCTCGAACGTAAACGCCTTCACGATGGATTACTTTGACAGATTGCCTGTGCTCTAGAGAAAGATGTCCGTGTTCCCGTTTGGCCGTGCGATCGTGCTCGGGAACCTCCTTCGGGAAAGCGGAAGTTAAGAACCGGAAAAATCGCCTTCCGGTTTTATGCGGGAACATAATTCAAGTTGCTCTTCACCTCATTTTCGCAGGACCGAGGCCCCCGGAAAACAACGCAGTCCAATTCGTTTCTTATGCGGTCGAATCGTTCCAAGCTCCGGCAGATAGGAATTATTTTAGACCTTCGCTGATCTGCATTTTTCATTTAAAATTCGCTCTCTTTGACGTAAACCCGGAAAAGTTTATTTCGTGAAAAGTAATCAGAACTGATTAAGTGCCGTAATAAGATGTTACGCAAGATTCAGACTCTTCACCAGGGAAATCTGGAAAGATGGAAGCTTCCAGATAACTCGATTCCTTGTACCATCTGAGGCCGAAATCTAGTTCATCATTAAGAGACAACAGAATTTCGACATGTTTCGAGGCTGTGCTCGCTTATTGTTGCGGTTGCTGACGCGCATGCTGAGAATTCTCTTCGTCTGCCATCTCCACGATTTGCTCCTTTCGTGGAATATTGAAAATACATTTTTCTCTTCCATATATATATATATATATGCACCCTTTACTCTCGATAAACCAGTATTATCCCCAACTCATAACTGCAATTAAACGCAGACTGAAAATTCGGTGACTGATACCGAAATTCGAAATTTGCGAATCGGACGATGAAAAAGGAACTGTTTACACCACAAAATGTTGATGAGGTAGCATTTTACCACGTAAGCAATGCAGTCTGACTTATTTTCATCAAAAAAACGTTGTTCGCACGTATGAAATATCACAATTCCCGATTTTGTAAAATCGGGAAAGATCGAGGACCGAACCTTAGGAAAATTTCGCGGAGCTGCAAAATCGGAAAACCGAGTTACAAATTTCCGTCAAATGTTACATTTCAAGGTGGGAAATTTCTTTATGAGACCTTTTCATTTTTACGTTGATCGTGAAATAAAAGGATATTCTCCTTTCTGGTCGCCAATGTCGCACGTAAAATTGTTTGCAAAAGCACAATATTGGTATAGTGTTTTGTTACATTCCGTTTTCCATTCTCTACCGATTTAAATCGATTTTCCAAAAATTTTACTTCGGATCAGAATTACCGTGTGATAAGACGTGGATTACACGCCACAATGTAATATTTAGTACATGAAATGTCAGCGAAATTAAATTAGTTGGCGAATGATTTTAAAATTTCAATCAAAGCTCAAAAAACGTATCACGGCTCAGCAGTTATAATATGAATCGATCATAGATGCGCGCCGAAATTAAAAGCCAAAGCTAAAAATATAATTTTTATCTTTCGTTACGTTTTCGCGACACGCTCAGGAAAAGAAAAATTTGTACGGAAAACCTCACGTTCGAGCAAAACTTTGCCGAAATGAAAATTGCAACGGGAATGGTTGCGGTGCCTTTCTGGAAAATCTCCGGGAAATAAACAGAATTCTCTCTCAGGTACATAAAGATGTTCTCAGAGAGAACGGAAAAACTTCCTCGTCGGACTAACCGAAAATATCCTTACGGAATTGACCCGTCCGTCATCCCAGATTTAATTTCGACCTTCCTGCCATTAACTTTTGAAAAGGTCACGCATCAATTTCCCTTCTGAAACGTCGATTGCGAGCAACTCTGGTGAGATTTTCCGGAATTGCTCGGTTTTAGTTCACGATTCCTCCGCGAAGTCAGCGACAACGGCGCCGGCTGTTTACGGCGCCACTCGCCGGGGATGCTGCAGGAGTGAAACCTGTTGAAGATTCAGGCGACTATTTGGGTTTACTGTTTTGCCCTCTGGATTTGCACGTCTGCATTCCTTTTTTCTAAGTTCGCTTTAACGGCTCCCCGAGAATAAAAGACGTTAAACACGAATTTTTGTAACTCTGGATCATGCGGTATTGGTTAGATGGCTCGTCGTCAAATTACGAGCCTCTCCAGGAAATCTCGGCTGATGTGCGCAGCATCCCGTTTTCATCTTGATGTCGCCTGACGGAAAATATTTTTCGTGCGATGCTTCCGGCCATGGATCCCTGCGAGCCTTCCGCTTTTGTGGCCTCCCAGCCACGCGGAATCCTTTCTGCGGCTTCATAAGAACTTCCGGCGTGTTATGGAAGGAGACTTGAACGTTTAGTTTTCCTGACGCCGAAACTTGATGTGCTGCCGGCAGTTCCTGTCGCTTCGACGCATCCGCACGAAACAGACCGAAAGATTATGACGGATGACGGATAAAGTAAAATATAAAATTGTCGATTGAGCATGAATAATCTAAAATACAATGCCCACAGAGTCCTTAAGAGGGAGCAAACTTAACCGGAAAATATGCTTCTTCGACCATAATAAAACTACTTCGACTGAATATATTGAAAATCGTTTTTCGCGAAAGAGGATTCCGTATGGATTAGTTAGTAAAATTTCGGGAAAAAAATTACGCATCAGATAAGAAAAACTGAATTTTAAAGTTTAAGTGCGGACACAGCCGACTTGCCTGAACCTGCACATTGAGATATTTTTATGTTCGAAAATTATGTTGCAGTTAACTGTTAACAACGATACTATTAACATATAATGCAGTTCTTTTACTACTTTGGCATAGGTGATGTCGCATTCGTAAACTGTTCTAGTCCTCTGTATTAAATAAATTAAGGTTGAAATTTAAAATATGATATTTGATAATTTAATTACAAAATTTATGTTGTGCTAAGACCGACGCTCATTATATTAATTCTCGTTTATATTATACTGAACAAGATCAGTTATCATATTTGCTTACTACAGGTTACACAGATGAAAAGCTAGAGAAAGAGTTTTAAAGTTTTTTTCATTAACTGACGAAGCGTAATATAAAGTACAAGCCATGTTAGGAAACATCAAATATTACCGTATAAATATAAATGAAATGCGCCGCAGGAAATGACTGATCTCTATATGAAAAGCAATCATTCTCATAATAATTTATTGCTCTGATTTATGGCCATCATCTAATGTTCTTTCCACGGTGCAAAACCCAAGTCAAATTTCGACGCAACCTCAAAAACTATACTGGTTTCATATAAAATTTGGATGGTGCAATATTTGTTTTGCAAATATTAAAAATTATTCGCTGGATTTTTTTTGTTAAAAATTATAAATTAAGAATAGTATTAACAAGTATTACGTTTAAATATCAGCCCTTTGTTCATATTTTTTTATCACGTTCAAAGTTGAATCCATTCAGATAGATAACCTTTCTTAAACGTTAAAATTGACCAAAAGTATACAATTTTTCAAGCCAAAATCGATATTTCCCGCGAATACGGCAAAACAGGATTCAATGAATAATAAACATGATATTTAAAAACGACATCAAGGGGTGAGCGTTTTTCAAAAATTTTGTTATATTGCGAAAACTTTTTAAACTTACATAGAAAGCCTTTTTATATTGTTATGTAGAAAAAAAATGCGATTAAGCTGAAAGCTGTAATACATTTAGTCATGCGGTTATTGTGGGTTTTAACACAAGTCCCTATCTATTAAAATTATTTTTTTAATACAAGAGTCAGCAATATTTATATTGCTTCCCTTCAAAAGTTCCTCTGACATTTATGATTGTGGTATTCACCATACCCGAAGTATATTTTAACCAATACGAAGACGCATGTTTCGAGCATCATACTTCTTACGCAAATTTCTAAATTACCTATTGCTCTGGTGAATATTATTTTTCGACGTAGTTCTATTTAGCGAATCGAGTGTGCTTGATATCCCAGAAAGACATTTTATCAAGAAATGAAAAGTTGACGTTTTAAATCGATACCATCAAAAAAGCTTCTGGAATATTCAATAAGCGTAAAGTACATAAATTTAAAAATTTTTCCATAGCTCAATATTCATATATGTAACTGCCTCTTCCTAAAGACCTGAAATAATAAGAACTTTAATGCTCAAAAAAGTTCTATTCCCTTAGGTACTCTTTTAATGAAAGTTCTAACTTTGCATTATAAAGCTAAAAGAAAAATGTAAGGGCTCATTAGTAAATTTATTAATTCAGCAGCCCATCTGCTACTTTTTTCAACCCTATCTCGCTTTATACCTATTCATCTACCTCTAATGATACAGAATATTAAGGAAAGTTTAAAATCCAGAAGTTCTCTAATTATTAAAGTTTTTTTAGTTAAAGATGCTTAATGGATAAAAGGTTGACTGTTAGGAACCAAAATAAAATATTTCAATTCCATCCATACTTGTTAGAAAAAATTGCTTTTGGAAAAAGCATGTAAACATATAGAAAAATTCTGAAAAAAAAAATCTCTTCTACACAAGATATGAAAATAGCTGTATCACAGGCACAGGTACAAACAAAAAAAATTTCTTTCGAAAAGATTTAATATCAAAACGTTCGACAGATAAATTTGCATATAACTTCGATAAATTAAATCCTGTCTTATATGATCCACCATAATTTAACAAAATTTTGTATTTTGATTATTATTATTATTATTTTAATAAAATACTTTTCATCGAAAAGATGCATACAATGTTAATAAATTTCGATGTTAAATTATAAATTACTATAAAAATATTAATCCCTTCTTTTATATGGACAATCATTTTCATTCTGCATTATACAGTATTCATTCGGAATTATATAGTGCTAGAGTAGAAAAATCAATAATTTTCTTTATATCGCATTCACAAAAAAAAGCTATCAGAATAATAGAAAATGAAGGACAAATGAAATAAACTTTATACTGAGTTTGCTTTCCCACATTGAGTGAAATCGAAACAATAACTAAGTAAATTCCTGCCGTTACTATTTAAGAACAAGATAAAATAACTATACTTAGTGTACAAGATCCCACTGCGAGAATATGTTCGATTTGATTCGCAATTTTAGCACAATTTTACAGTTAATTTGAATTCAATAAAGTTTCGCTAACACTTGATGCCTTTTTTACTAATAATCTTCTTCTACTTAAAGATTTTAAAACAGAGCCCTGTTTGTTCTGAATACACTTTAACCTCTTCGTTCAAGCTAAAGATTCATTTTAGACTTCACAAACGTCAACTTATAATTTCATTTTCCACTTATCCAGTGCTCTGAACAGAGAGTTAACATGATTTCATATAGTCGTCGTTGTCAATAGTTAGTTTTAATGTGAAATAATTCGTCCATCTTGATTCTTTAATAATTATTGGAATAACGTAGTTACGACAGAGAAAATGACATATCTTTTATGTAATTTAAAAATTTTTTTCGTAGTTTTTCCCGATTTTTCCTGATATTTTAGATTTTTATCAGTTATCTGACCTTATCCAATCACAAGGTAGTTTTTAGAGTCTCAAAAAATCTCCATGATGACAAACTTTTATTTTGAATCTCTTATGGAAAAAATTGTAAATTTTTCTTTGAAGGTTTTTTTTTTTTTTTTTTTTTACATACTAGTTAGGAGCGATGAATGAATCAATATAACGAAATACTTTTACTTACAGAAATTTAAAATTTTTAAAGTGGGGAAAATCCATTTAGAAACCATATGAGACGTATGTAATCACTCTCACGCTCAAATGTAAATGAAGAATCCTAAAGTTTTATTGAGACTACATATTCCGTTTGAATTTGAGAGGTATTTGAAAGGCTCAATGCTTTGCGATGAATGATGTTGCTTGAAAATAATCAGGATTGAGGATAGAAGATGGGAAAGAGTAAATTGGAACAAACAACCAGCAGAAAGTGAAACGAGTATAACGATGGCAAATATCAGAAAGACAAACCATTAAAAGAGGACCAACGCGCGATAATTGGACGAAAAATTTTCTTTTTTTTGTTCACTTAGAATGCTATTCTTAAATATTTTTATTTGAACATCAATATGACAGAATTAATTTTTCACAAACTTTTGCCGTGATCTCATGATGATCTAAAAAAATTTGCCAACGTGCATATTTTATTAAATGTAATAAGAATTACACCAAAAGATTTTCAACAAAGGCTTTCATTACACCCTTAACACAAAGTATTAATATAACATAAAAAAGGCGTTAATGATTTGTGGCTCTAAATAAAAATGACCAATAACAAATTACATTTGTGGAACCTCGTGCAAGTAGTTTTATCCGCCTCCCCCAGGAATGATTTTGCAATATTATATTTTTTCAGTATGTAAAAATTTTACAAAATGAAAAGACTTGTTTTTCATATATTACAATCGGGGAAAAAATAGTTTCAGAAAATGAAACATTTTTAAAAAAAATTTTATTCGATAAAGCACGGAGATTTACAAGTTAATAGTGCTCAAATCACTGTTATAATTTTTTGAAATAAATATTTTCTTTTCTTGCATAAAAAGCTTTATCTTCGTTTTCGCGAAGAGATCAGAAACTTCCATCATCTGCCAAAAAAATAATGCATGAATGGAGGCAAAAGTTTTTTGCCTCAGCGCCGGGGATTTCAGAAGCGGAGTTATCGAAAATGCATTATAAAATAAAGACGCGGGAGCATTGGGAGAGGTTTTCGCTCGGCAGTCGTAATTGAGATCCCGAGAGCTGAAAATTTTGAAAAACCAAAGAAATTTCTTTTGGAAGACTCACATCGAATTCCTTCTCACTTGGTTTAACGGTCTTAAATGTGGGATGAACGGAAAAGAATCACGCAGCATCAGGCGTTACTCCGTCAAATTTCCGTCGAAATATTTCGCCTGTAAGAGAAATCTGACTGAGGAGACGAACAATAATAATAATGATAATAATAAGTTAATGTAAGAATATTCGGTTTCGAAAAAATTCTACACGCAAATATGAAAGCAGGATTTCAGAGTGGTGGGAAGAAAAAACTGCTGAAGTTAAAATGAAAGCATGCCGACAATGAATATTTTAGGTGATCACTGCATTTCGCGTTAAGAAAGAGACCTTTTTGTATGAAATGTGATAACATGTTACTTAATTCAAATAATTAAAAATTTAATATAATTTTGTAAATAAACATAAGAATCATCGTTGCTCTTTTAGAGAAATAACAGCATATTACATAAAAATGTTGTTCATTATAGCTCAGTTCCCTAATCCGGCCTAACCTAAGCGAAGGTGCTTGATCATAGTGTTTTCATTATGCTAATACATATATTAAAATGGAATATAAGATCGAAATTCATCTTAATACAACTTTTACCAAAATTGCTCGTCAAAATAAAGTATATTTACAGTTCAGCTTAAATTTTATGTATAAAAGGCCGTATTATATTGCTCCATTTGATGGGAAAATCCATAGTATCTACGTTTTGTTGACGTTTTATTCCCAACGGCTTGGTTTTCTGAAGCGACATTTAGCCTTGTGTAATGTTCATAGAATCTCTGAAACTAAATCGATTTCAGCAACATATAAACCTAAAATTTTTTTCGTATGTCGACATTTATTCGACTGTCTAGAATGCCCCTCTAGAGCTAATAATTTCTTTTCATCATTCCGTGACAATATTTGATACCGATTCCTGAGGATTTCATCGCATTCGTAACCAAAATTAAGTGTTTCTGCCGTTTCAGATCGACACTTCCAGGTTTTTCTGCCGATTCAAATAATTTCGCCAGGTTCGAAATAAGCGAATACCTGAAGGCACTAGATCCGGTTGTGAGTGTGGCGAATGCATTAAAACTTGCGGCCCGAATTCAGTAAGGTTTTTCGCGCCTTTTCCATAGCAGTAAATTGTTTCACATTGTCATGGGGAAATTATTCATCTTCATTTTACTGAAGTTGGTTCTTCGTCGTCTTTGGTTTTTAGTGCTCTGCATCAATTGCTCGATTAGGTTATGGGAGCTTCCACATATGATCTCTCTGATTTCCCATCAAGCCCTCAGCCTTGCTTTTTTGGGTGAAGTTCCCTTTCGAGCTCGATGCTGATGTTTTTCCCTCCCATGAGATTATCGCGTTCTCATACAACGCTCGCTTTCGTGACCTGCTGCAATTCAATTTTTTTAATTAAAAATATTCATTTCATTGACGGCTTCACAAAGAAACACATTCACTGTCATGATCTTTATCTCATCCAAGACACAATTTAAAATACATAAACACATTCATAAATTCGTCTTTCAATTTATGCTCCATGCGTTACAGACTCTGCAACAAAATTTGGCACGTTGATAAATGTGAATTTGTTAATGATTTTTACTGAATTATTTTCACGATACTCAGATCTTTTCGTACGTGATTGATTTTTAACTGATGAATCTGCAAAAAGGAAACTTTCAAAAGAATTCTTGCATGTACTCAAAATTGGCCCCTTAAAAAAATTATAAATGTCATACATCATCATCATTGTTTGCAAGGAAAATCTCCCCTCGAAAACTAATCATTAATCATACAGTTTTCTTGTGAAAATCCATAAAAATTTAAAACATAATGAAAATGACGTTTAAAAACATTTTTCTAATGGTTTTTTTTTTTTTTTTTTTTTTTTTTAAAATTTATTGTGTATAAAAAAATT
>JAOWBB010002675.1:0-39636 GCA_028565995.1 Ricinus marginatus | reverse complement strand
GGGGGGGGAAAGCGCAGAAAAAAAAGAAAAATTCAAATCTTCCTTGTAAATAATTCAAAAGCGAAGTAGATAAAGGCCGGATCTCAAAGAGTCAAGGATCCTCTTATAATTAATGAATAAGAATTAAAATTAAAAATTTAATTTTAGCTCGAATATTAACGTTAATAAGATTGTTCCCCACTTCACATTTTAATGTCCCTTTATAAAAGGAAAGGAAGAAAAAAAAAAAAAAAATGTCTGCGCTCATTTGAATACCTTTTTGACGTCCCGAAAAAGAATTTAACGCAATTTCCGAAAAATTAATCCTTAATGCAGTTGATTCCTTCCATGCAGAGAACTAATTTCAGTTATTTATAGCTGAACCGGCACCGCTCTAAATTTTATGGCCCACCTCGCCGTAGACTTCGTTAAGGCATATTGCTGCACGCCGCATCAGCACCGTAATTTCTCGCAAACCGCACCGGAATTGGATACATTCGAGGCAAAGGTTTCGAGCAAACTGAATTTTATGTCAGCTTTCATCGTCGTTAATTTTTCATTTTATATCAGGATCACGATTTCCGCGGCGAGGACGGTCTTCCAGCTCCGCCTGCCGCAGCAGCAAAGGCGCGTGAAAAATTTATATTTTTCCCTGCGTTTGCACCGCGCTTTCGCGGACCCCTTGCGTTTGCCCAGTCGCTTTTGAATCCTTCGCTTCCCTTGCGCCCCCGATAAAAAACCCGCCCCCCACCCCCACCCCCGGGGGGCGAATGCGGCTCCGAAGCGCTTTGCCCGAGAACGCGACTTTCTTTGATTGTCGGATAAAATTTGCTTCCGCCGAACGTAATTGATACCTGCAGCCGGGATCGCTGCGGAATGTGACGCCCTTCGAATTTTCGTGCATTCAAAGCGATATTTCATGCGAGAGCGGTGTCCGAGAACGGAGTCGGATTTTTATATATTTTTTTTTTTTTCTTTCCTCGCGAAAGTCCCCTGACCCGATGCGTGATTCCGCTGCGGGATTTTGCTCCCCGCACCTCTGACTGTCGGAAGAGTGTAAAACCTCAATGTATTGTATATACTTAATTTAACGTTCGATGGTATGTGTACAAATGCTGCCGCGACTTTTTCCTTTCGCAAACAGATCCAGAATCCCTTGGATGCCTGCCCCCGGGGCGCATTCCGATAATTTTTCACCGCAGGCGCGCGACTCAATTATTCAAATTACTTGATCCGACAGTTTACTGTCAAAACCTGAAATCAACTTCTCAGCATTCTGAGGCGGCGAACGTGATGAATGATGGATCGGTTTCCAGGATTTGATGCTATTGTTAAAAACCGTAATCAGTTACTTTGAACACCGTTCGTAGCGAGCGTTCACGGTTTGGAAGTAAGATTCAGGCGTCTGATCATTAAGCAAATGTTATTAGCTAACTTTTCAAATTGGTCTTAAAAAGTCTCCCGATGCAAGCTCTTGCGGTGGGAATTTCGCGATGCACATGCATGACGTGCTCTGACGTGATCGACTGAACGATGTGCCTCGGTGGTTCAAAGCTGCTGCGAAACCCCGAGAACGCGAAAGGGGATGCGGAACACCGGGGGCGGAAAGGAGAAAAAAAAATTCTGTCGGAAATTCGGGGTCTCGAAAGCTGACTCGAATTAATTCGGCGATATTTCTCTTTTTTCGTCCGCGCCTCCCTTCCGTCATAAGGGATCCGACGTCTCCCTGCATCGCCTTCGCTTTCGCGCGGAGCCGCGGTTCCCGAGATTGCTCGGTCAGCTGTCCGCTGACGAGGTCGGAAGCTGAAGTGCCGGCGAGGCGTTCGAACACCGTTTTGCGCGGCCGTCAAAAGCCAAAAATTATGAGAGTGAAATGGAGAATTTCCCATGGAAAATGTGCCGCTGATTCCAAATTTAATTGAATCCGACTGACTTTGAGGGAAAAATTTCTCGTGTGTTTTGCATGTGGAGATACAAATTAACTAAAATAATCAAAACAATTTCCATCTTCATTTCATGAACTGATGGAATTTTCTCACTATTGCCATTTACCATTGACAATTAGCTTCTTTTTTTTTTCCGATCAAATTTGTCATTCAGTTTCGTGAGCCTTAGAGCGATCCTTATAAATAAGGACCGGGTCACAACGACATCGAGGGTTATGCATCTTACCAGATTAATTACGCTTTTAACATGGGATTCGTTATAAATAACATTCTGAGCATGATGAGTGAAAGGAAGATTTTATTTTACATTTAAAGGATAAACAAAAAGTTTTACATAAAGTTGTTTTTAATAAATTTTTTCATTATTTGCACGTTATAATTCAAGCATTAAAATGCAGTAATATTATTCATGAAGGTGGCACACATTTTTACTTTGGCCTGGGAGTTAAGCTTTGGGCTTAATTTATGGATTAACCATTTTCCAGCACTTGGTATGGATTCAAAATTGGAAAAGATTCATTTTTAAGTAAATTTAAATTCCCATGGTGAAATTAAAGGGAAAATACGTTCAAAATGATTTAATTTTTTTCGTTTAAATTAAAATTAAAACAACGCCCCATCGCTCATGCAAAACGCGTTGCTTTAAATTAAAATTAAGGAATAATTTCTGAAGATTGTTTTTTCGTTTATTAATTTTTGATTTTTTTTTTTTTTTTTTTTTGGTTTTTTAGAATATAATAAAGTTCATTATTTTTGTTCCCGCTGACATGTCCATCAACCAATTTTGCACTTGATCTTCGAGACGATCGACAA
Organism: Ricinus marginatus; assembly: GCA_028565995.1. Classification (NCBI taxonomy): domain Eukaryota; kingdom Metazoa; phylum Arthropoda; class Insecta; order Psocodea; family Ricinidae; genus Ricinus; species Ricinus marginatus. The sequence goes on along the minus strand of JAOWBB010002675.1, from coordinate 36,898 downwards.
GAACGTAAAATTAATAATTCGAGTTATGCTATTTGTCGGCTCGTGGAGTGACTGGTCCAATAAAATGAAAGGAAAGGCAACTATTAAAAATTCTCGCTTGTATCAAATGCTTAACTATCAAGTCTCCGTTGCAACCGCAAAATCGGTTTTCACCTTTTTAATATTTTCCTTTTTTAAAACCAAGCACAGAGTCTTGAAAGACTCCAAACATTTTTACGTTTGCTCGCGTACAAATAATGGTTCATTTGCCGATAAATAACTTCCCTAATGAAAATTACAATTTGCTCAAAACTAATGAGCGATTCACGTAAAGTGAAAAGTGAAAAAATGTTTTTTTTTTTATTTTTTCTGCACAGCGTGAAAAATTGTTTTGACTTTTTTTTTTTATCTTTTAAAATAAAAATTTTACTTAAGCACACAACTTTCAAAAATGAGAAGCAGATATTTATTAATTCAAGTATTAACATTACGTTTGCATTCTGTGACTTCTGTAACGTTGATGATACTGGAATCGTTTAACTTCATCTGTGGCTCTGTATTGTGGATAATTTAAAACAGGATTATCTCTTTTTTTTTTTTTTTTATAACTATATATATATATATATTGCATAAAATTTTTCGCAGTCATAAAATAAAGCGGCGGAAGTTGATCGGTAAAGGGAGAAAGAATCCTTCAGATTTTTGAATGGAACAGAGCGGGAGTAAGGGCTTGATCCCAAGTCTTTTGCAAACGGATTTACGTAAAATAATCTAATTTTCCAAACCGAAGCCAACCCAAATAATTCGTTTAGTTCTCGGTGAAAATTTTATGATTTATGAAATTACCGAGGATGGAGGACCTTAAATATTTACTAATTAAAGAAAATAGTTTGGGGATAGATTGCCGAGAAGAAATCCGAGGAGGAATCCGATGGGAAAATATTCAAATACTGTACCTGTGGACAACGAGATTGTGGCTATTTTTCGCCTTAGGATTTCCGTAAAGAAAAAAAATCTTTTTATTGTCTAAACCTTTGACGCTCATTCCGACGTTAATTATGGCGCACCTGAGAATGTTCTGAAGCTGCTGGAATGCCTAATCCTTCTTGTTGTGCGCTGAAACTGTCAAAACTTAGAATTTAATTTTGAAACATTTGAATGTTCAAAATAAACGTGTACGTCTCGTGGAAGAGAAACTATTAGATTTGTAATCAGCCGAGCTTGATAGATAAATCTTTTCCCTTTTCATACGTTAGCGCATACATTTCTGTTTAATAAATACCAGAAGGAATGTTATTAAAACATCCGTAAGTAGAAATGATTTAAAGTGTTGCATTTCACTGTGTCGAATGTTACACAATATTATTTTATTATTTACAAGGGAGTGTTTTAAAGTGTAAGATATTTAATATACAGTTTAATCGATGACTTTTGCACAAAAGATCGAATTCAAGGGAAAGATTTTGATTTTTTTTTTTTTTTTGATATGGAATATTCTCATGGAATTACATCAGGGTTTGTTACATCCCCTTCTGTAGATAATGGTTCATAGTAACTGATTGTTTTCCAAAGGTTCACTTTTTTTCCTTGTGTCGCAAATATCTTTGAATGCGCAAAAAATTTGAAATCGATACATTTAATTAGGAATCAGTTCTTTTTTGAAAAATGATTTTTTCATTTTTTTTTCGTAATTTTATCATTGAAATTTTTATTTTGATCGTTTGCATCCTTTTCAAAGGATTTCTCATAGGAAATTATCAAAACCATTTACTGTTGAACGTGAAATGCGCTTTATAAAAGAAAATACAAGAAAGATTCTATTACATAAAAATTAATTTTTTTTTCTTTTATTTAAGCGTTAATCGATTTTTTGGTTTTAAGAGCAATCGTCGCGTGTGCCCACACATTTCCCAAGCCTTTGCAGGTTCTGACATTTTTCAGTGGTAGAACTGACTTTTTACTGTTTCAAGAAGGTATTTGGGAAAATTACTTAAAATTCGCATTTTGCGAATTACGAAAACGATCTGCAGAAATTAATTTCTTTTTATGTTCAAGTAAAAATTTTCCACGACATTTTGGAATTTTTTTATCTGAAAATATACATTTAAAATTGCGTGATTTAATATAATTTTTTTAATGTATTTTTCCGCTTCCAGAAACGAGACCCCACATAAGACATGCCCCGTGTGAAGTGAGGGGACAAAGGGGTAGGAATATTTTTCTTTTTTCAAATGACTTAACTGCCGTAATTTTCGACAATAAACATCGCTGCTGGATAAAATTTCCTCTCTAGACAACTCATCCCGCAGGGCTCGCCGGATGCCGCAGATATTTATTGTAATTTTCTTTATCGTTTTACCCAGGTTTGAATCGATACTTTATTTTGATTCGGGTGAAAAATGGAGTTCCGTATACGGGAAATATATAAAAGCAAAACAAACGTAAGCTAGCGAGGGGCCCCTGCCCGGATTTAACCTCCCGAGAATAATATAACATGCACTGTGATATAAAGTCGCAGGAGATTACAAGAGAGAGCGTCTGATGAAAAATCCCAAGAAAATGGCGCGGGAAAATGGAAAGAAATGGGAGAAATGGTAAGTGGAAAATTTCGCGGTTCATGTGGTTTCCCTTTCAAAAATCCACAGTTTTGTCATTTGATGTTTTTGATTTTTCCTTTGTTTGCTGAAAAATTATCCCACATTATCGGGAGTTAACAGAGGTTAATAAAGGAGATAACTGACTGAGTTAAATGTTACCAATTTTAAATGCCGTATTAAAAAGAAAATTGTGTGTTGTAATTAGCTTATTTATTTGATCCCGTAATATCGTTCAATTGTTGAACGATCTTTTTTTTTTTTTAGTGGCATGAAATTCTACCTTATAATACTTTTTCCATGATACCGATCGCACTAGCAAAGTTAACGTTTCGAAACATCATTGTTCTTTATCTAAAGTGCAAAAATATAATTGTATCTATAAAACTGGGGCTTTTTTTTCGTACAAATTTCTATTAGAGTTACGTTCATAAATTTTCTATACAGAAAATTTAATTTTAAAATTAAAAGGGAATTGTTATTATTACTTTTATAATTTCCCGGCAGTGATTTGATGATTAATGTAGCAAGGGCACATGTTTACGATATTAAACATGTATTTTCGGAGGTAAAAGGTAATGAAAACTCTGCAAAATTAATAGATTGAAAGGCATCATATTAATTTGCAAATCGAAAAATTGGATATTCAAATAAAATTCCTTTTCTATACGGTTCTTAATGTTGTTAGGGCTGATTTAAACTCGCATTTTGCTTCGAAAAATCTTATATCTAGCGTAAAATTTTCATTTTATATATTACATTTCTTTTCGTTCGTGAAAAATCTTCAAATGTTATTCGGACTACTTCATCAGGGCAGAAGATTCCCTTTGTCAATTTAAATCCTTTTCAGATATACTGAAAGTTCCCGAAAGGGTTAACATTCCATCACCACAGTTTCTGCGGAATTAAATTGTCAAAGCAGTCTCTGTGAAAGCACTCAACCGTCTTCTTCGTCCATCTCCACGGGGCCTAAAATCAATGGGATAAAGCTTTCCGGACCTTTCTCCGTTCTGCCACAGTATTTCTTCAAACCGAACTAATCCGAGATGTTGAAAGAGGCGACAGAGACGCCGAGAAAAAATAAATCGGCACAAATTATATTAATTTTTCGTTCCCCGATTTTATTTAACCTAAAATTCGGGCTTCGCGGGAAAAAATACAGTACAGTGACGAAAAAGAAATTTCCGTTGAAACTAATTCATGGCACAATAAAGAATTTGTCGCCTTGAGCAAAATCAGTGAAATTCTTCATCTGGGATGTTGATTTAGATTTTTTGATATTGTGATCTAAAGGGATTTTTAATTCACGTCAAAGTCATGTATATATCTAATTTATGCTTATTACAACGAGACTGGTATTCTGTGAAAATGCCGATTCATAGAACTATGACCTTTGCCTAAGTTGCTTAATCTTCTAATTGTGTATTTAAATATCCACTGGTGATAGTCATTATCAATGCTGTTCAATTTAATGGGTAAAAGTTAGAATGACAGGAAACAGATATTTGGAAGAATGGAGGAAATTCTCGTCCTTTTTAAACTTCCAATGCAGTCAGTATTTTTATTTTCATCAAATGATTCATTTTTCATCCCAGAAATTTTTGAATATCTTTAATTCAAGACAAGACTTAATGCCAGGAGTGGAAGGTTTAACCTTCTATCCCGGGTATTAATCTCACCTGTGTTAAGAAAATTGTCTAGTTAAAATTTTTAATTTTGAACATTAATTTTCTTAACTTCCACACATTCGCTACTTGTTGGTATTTTCTTTCCTACTTCATTTGCATTATATTTGGATTTACTTTCCTTTTAACCGAGCTACAATTTTTAACTTTGTTATTGTTCATTGTAATTTGAATTTATGTAAGGCATTATTATGTAAATACACGTTGAAGGGGATAAATTCCTTTTTTCGTGGGGTCAGGGTGAAAAGAAGACGTAAAATAACATTTCTTGGATGGAACATCAATTTCGTATAGATCTAAAAGGCCGCGATTAAATATGTTTTTTATTGTAATTGAGAGAGATAAATTGGGGAAAATAGGATGAATAATTTGTGCATAATTTAGGATGAAAGTTTTTTAGCCGGGGAATTTTTTAATTGGACAGCACTGAAAAATTCTCATATCAATCTCAAATCACGGTTACAGGTAAAATATATCCTATTAATAAAGGTGAATAAATTATTGATTTTTGAATCGAGAATTTTTGCATTCACTTACAAAGAAGCAAATTAACTTTGTCCAACTTCTTTCAGCAAAGAAATACACAAAGTAATTTTAAAATAATTTTCCTTCCCAAGTGTATTTTTGCTTTTTCATTTAAAATGAAAGAAATCTCTTTTTCAAAGCTGCAGTCATTCAGACTTCAATTTTGAATTCTTTTCTGATTAATGAACTGCCGTCACTTCTCGAATTCTAACGATTTTCAACAGAACGAATCCGGAAAAGGTTATTATTGAAAATCTAAGGCTTTGGTACGTGCAAGAACCGCATTTTTTAAAGTTGAACAACAGTTCAATCCGTATTTACCTATTGAATTACTACAATAAAGATTCTTCTTCTGCCTACGCGGCAAGTCTTAGAGTTACATGTTTTCACAAATATTAGTCAAAATTTTTTTCATGTAAAAGTTCGCATAGCTGTAACCATACGCATATATTTAACAACGTTAAATAATGTCGGTTTTTCACAGCTTATCGAATGACGTGATTTATGAATAACGTATGAAAGTATTGAAAACTTGCAAATCTTCCTGCGAAATGAAAGGTTCGTTCATTTAAAAAGAAAAAATGCGGAGAGGAAAAAAAAATGGGAAGAAAAGAAAAGGAAAAGAAAAATGCAGGGAAATATTTCCCTTTTCCCGATTTTCATTAAAGCCGGAAAAATTATAAACGAAAAAGCCTTTCAAATTTTAACATTGGTTAAGCGGCGTTCCGAATGAAAACTTCGGAGGAGTCGTTTGGTGGAATGTTGGCTACAAATGTTCTCATCTTTGATGGCGTCGTGAAAAATGACCGTCACTTTGACAGGCACCGGTGGAAAATTTAATAAAAAAAAAAAAAAAAAAAAAAAAAAAAAAAAAAAAAAAAAAAAAAAAAAAAAAAGCAACATAAGACTCCCTTCGTGATTCGAAAGTCGGAAAATATCCAATTTACACTTTGGTGGACGATTTCAGTCTCACGTATAGAAAAATGGAATGAATCGGAGTTTCAGACCTGTCACAGGAGAAAAAATTTTCATTTGCGCCCGGGACCGTTGACATCATCCGAAGTGTTATGAAAATTGAGATGTTACGGGTGGAAGTAAATAATACAGAAAAAGAAATAAAAATAAAAAAAAAAAAAATCTGGACATAAAGTTTGATGCCGTGTCTTTTGGCACTTATTGGCAATACGGCTTCTCAAAATAGCGGATAATACGGAAAAAAAACCTTGTTTCTTATCCAATTACTGAAAAAGATGAGTTGGATTTGGCTTTTTGAATTTATGGCTTAATAAAATCTTCTCTGGCTTTTCTATTTTTTTTTTTTCCATTTCCCATCGAAAAACTCGTTTGGGCTGAAATAATGAATCTACGAAAGGAAAAAAAAAATCCAACCGTTTTAAAATTTATGATTAATTTTCATTAATTGAAAAAAATTAAAATAAATTAAGTGAGGAAAAATGTGTTGTCGACTTGCCATTGCATTTACCCTGCACGTTTACGTCGGGAAATTTCACGAAATTCATGTAAATATTTCGGACGCACCGCTCTCATCGCTTGTGTGTAAATTTTCGACAGCTTTAAAGAAATGCGATATGATACGCTGAAGGAATCTCGGCCAACAGGAATTTGTTCGGAATTTTTCTTTATTTACCAATCCATTTCCCCGCACGCTGGCGGAACTTCAATGACACAAAAATAATCTTTAAATTTCGGAGGATTCTTGAAAAAAATTTCATGTCCAAAAGCCGTGAAAGGGAAATTCTGAATTTTCAATTTTTAAATCAATCCAAAGAAAAAATCCTTACACCATGGAAAATTCTAATCCAGCGGGAATCGTCATTCACACCCAATAATTTTTTGGCCGGCCTTTCATTATTTGTTATTTATTCGAATATTTTACACGCACATATATATAAGTTAAATATTAAATTAGTCTGAACAAAAAAAAAATTGTTATTTATCGCATTAACTATCGTACCGAACCAAGTATGTCCTTTTGCTTGTAGACGACAGTTCATATTTGAAAGGCCTACCTTGCATCGAGCATATTTGTTCGATTAATTGCAGAAGAGTTGCGTCGAAACAGCGGAGTCGCATCAAAATTTTGCAAATTTTTCAAAATCATTACTGATCATCAGAGACAAGTGTAAAAGAAGTCCATGAACCGGGTGCGATGCTGTGCGAAACAGAAAAATCCGCATTTGCAAATCGTAAACCGTCTGAGTAGGAAATCGCTGATCTGCGGGGAAAACCGAAAGAACAATTTCCCGAGGTGCTCTGCGTCGCCCTCCTCTCTCCTATGTAAATAAGCAAAATCCCTTGTGGTTTTTAAGATTCGGTTCCGAATTTCCCAGGATTAGTTTCAAATTTATCAACCGCCACGTCGGTCGCTTTCCAAAATCCAATTTTGCCTCGTTTTAATAACGTGGAGCCTTTGCCTTTTTCTCCCCAAAAGGCAGTACATGCACTTGGAGCATCCGGAAAATAATGGCCCCGCATCCGCGTACTTAGCTCCTCGATTTTTATTGGTAATCTAAATTTGTTTCCCCTTTGTCATTTGAGAAAAAAATAAAATAAAATAAAATAAAATTTAAACTTTGCGTCTTTTATTCCAGGGCATCCGCACGGATATTCAGTGCTTCATTCCTGTCAGTTTGTCTAACTCACGGACTCGATTAACTACATTCAAAAGCAAAATTTCCCAATAAATTTGAAGCCTCCGAAGAAGGGAAAATGAGAAAAAAAAATGTAATGGAATTCTTGATCGCAAAGAAAAAGAGATAACCTATCCCAGGCGTAAAATATGGAAGTTTAATCAGTTTTACTAAAGGGCTTGACAAAGAAAATTCAAATGAAAATTTTCCTCCTCCCCGGACTCAGGCCGGGAATGATATTGGGCCAAAGAATATAATCCCGGAGCCGGAAAGATATGAATCCTCGTTATTCAATTCAATAAATGATTTTAAATCAAAAGAGAAAATGCTTGCAATTGAATCAAACAGCGTCAATAGAAAGATCTACATAAATCGATGCGGAATGCGGCCAAAGGGGGATGTTTACAATGAACCTGACGCTGGAGTTTTTATCCCAGACAGAAACCGGACATTTCGAATTTTCCAGAGCTAGGTTTAAAACAAGTTTCATTAAATTGGGCCCGACATGTGTAAAATAACTTATTTCCCCGAGTTTAAAAAAAAAGTTTTTGGCAAAAAATTATTCTTCTGGTACGTTTGTGCGGGTGTCCGCAAAGAAGGTGGACAGCACCTTTTGAAGCTTTGGGACATGCGGAAGAAACCGATGAACTTTTGGTCATATGAAATTCAATTTTGAACTGAAAATGTTTTTCAAACGACGAATAAATTTCGCTGTATTAAGTAGGATTGTTGCGACATTAACTTTTTTCCTTCCTTTCATTCAAATGTTCGCTTTTTATGTTGCTCTTCAAATGATGCGCCTTTTTTTTCCCCCCTACTTTTATCAATGGATCGAAAAACGAATGTAAATAACATTCGCATATTCGGACGTGATGCAACACTTGCCATTTTCATGTGCTGAAATAAGGGTTTATTTCTCATTAAGATTGACGTCAAACTGATTATAAAAAAAGTTAAATGCAAATACGTTTGAATGTTTGCGGGGAGTTTTATAAAAAAAAAAAAAGCATATTTTTTTAAAATAAATTTAAATTAATATGATGCAAGCGATCAGTAAATCAAAAAAGTTTTTATAATTTCTAAATGTAATACCGTCATTCTAGGACGCTTATGATCTTGCTTTAGGTTAGGCCGAGTTATTTTAGGGCTTTACCCCAAAAATATCAATAAATTAAACTCTTCAATCTCGTAATGGTAAAACCAATCAAAGCTCCAATAAATGCAGGGCACAAAAAACCAGACAGTATTGTTTTTAATCACGTTAATGTATTGCATTTTCACCATTTTTTAATCCTTTCTCATATTCCACGTCAAAGAGATGAGATTACCGTTTGAAATTTCCCGAATCACAACCCAATTTTAAAACCTGATGAACAATAAATCAGTTGCTTCGAATTCTTAACTTTAGACCATAAAATTCATTTTTCACGTTGCACATAATTTACGATTTAACTTTTAACGACGCGTAATTACCTCTAATACAGAATTTCATCGTGTTAAATCTTGACCCGTAATGTTATTGTCTCCGTGCAACATACGAAGCATAACTGCAATGTACACATTTAATCATTTACAGTTTACTTAACTTACCCTGCGACCTGAGAGTCTTTGAATCCTATTTTGTTTAGCTATCTTCCCGGTAAGTTTAAACATCATGAAGTTCCCTATGACAATGTTTCGGAAACGGGCAACGGTTTGAAGTTTTCAAAACGCAATGCAAAACAAGTGACAATGATGAACTTCATGACAGTTGAACGTTGTCCTTGTTAAAATATCTTGCGCGGCGAATGCGAATATTAATAAATATTTCAAGCACAATTGCATCAATTAATCCTTCCGATTTGGTTAAATTAAATTTCGTATCGAAATCTCAGCTTGAAAGGAACGTCGGCGCCCGTTTAAATACCTATTTGAAGTTAGGCTCAGCTTTAGCGGCATCTTTACTTGAAAGGTAACCTCAGAAAGTGATGAAGTCAAGGGACAGGGAATCCTTCGAGTGGGTCCGAAAATAGAATTTTGCATTTGATTAGATCGAGTTCACTCAGTGAACCGTGGATGGAAGTACAAAGGATGCAAAAATAAGTGTTTAATATGCACAAAAACACCGTATTTTGGTAGCAGAGACGATGAAAACACCAATGCAATTACGGAAAACATTAAAGAACATCAATTCTGAAGATAGCATTTCGTTTTGTCAAGGGGGCCAGTGCCAATACACCTTTAGGAGACGGTAATGGAAATCATCTGATGGTTTATGAATCTGGTACTTATTACACGTGCAATTAATCTGATCGTAACTAGTATCATGAGTAGAAATTTTGTTGTGTCACATATAAATGAAACGTCCCAATAGGTTGGCTAATGGAGTATTATTCCCGTAAACGGTTTTGAAGACCGCCATTCTCCAGCAAACAGTTTTTCAAAGACTGGAATTCTGCGGCTTATCGCAACGAGGACATTTTCTTCTCAAACAATCTTTTTTTACAATTGGATGGTGGTCTAATTTCTTTTTCCACGAGTCACATTCTTGAAAAATTACAGAATAAAACGCTGACACAACTTTTGAATGGAATGAATTGTCAATCGTTACCTGTTAATGCGTGCCATCAACTTCAGTTTAATCCAACTTGGAGCAATTTTTATGCGTATATTAACGTTATACGCACGTGATGCTTTAAATTATGTGCGAGATGAAAGAAAGAAAAAAAAAAAAAGGAAAAGAAAGCCAGAAAAGCATGGACTTTATAAATTTATGCATTAGTAGTTCTAAAATTAAATTTTGTCGTGTAATGACTTCTTACGTCTGTATTTGTTTTATGCTGCTGAAAACTGAGGGCGATGGATAAAGGGAAAATGAAAAACAATTAAAAACTTCATTATTTCTATTCCAAGTTGGTGCCTTTTTGTCTGACGTTAAAATTTCGCATGTCTTAATTTTAAAACTTTTTACCAGTGATTACGTAATTTTGCAAACATTTTTAGCAAATGAGATGTCTGATATTCTATCAAAAGAACTTCAAAATCTCAAGTTTTTATTCTCATTCTCATCCCTTATAACTGCCACTTGCTCCCGAGCATTTAATCCAAAATCGTTTCCATTGATTAACAAAAAAGAAATTTGTGTCATTTATTACGAATCAGAAAACGTTATTAATGATAATTCATAAAAATTGGTGTAATTTAAAAAATACAGTTCTTTTTATATCGCCGATTTAAAATCGGAATACATTATAAATATTATTTGGTTGAAGCACGACAAGAAAGATTGCTGTGAACTATAATTTTCGAATTTTTTTAAAACTTTAACCGAAAACAAAGATTGTTTTGTTTACCTATGTATATGTATCAGACGAAAGATATATTTGAATATATATATATATATATATATGAAAATTCTTAGGAGCTCTTGAATAAGTGCCAAGGAAATGCTTGAGTTAAATGCGATGCGCTGAATGTCTATTAATCATTCGAGTACTGGTCTGAATGTGTTTTCATAAATATAACTGAAACGAAATTTTTAGCTAAAACGGAAAGTATGAAGTGCCGGATAAGAATTTCAGGTAGGAACAGCTCCGAAGCAATTGTGCATTGGAGTTAAGAAATCTCGTAACCAATGAACACGGGGAAAAATAATGCACCGAAACGAAGGAAGAAAGAAGCGTTTTATCATTTAGCGTCGACAATTTCTGCACATTCACGGTGCCGATGGCTGTTCAGCAATCGCCTCTGAATTGCTGACTGTCTGCGAGTGAAGTCATCCTTCCCTTTTTGAACTGGACATCGTTTCCACGTGCCTCCACCATCAGTCAAACCTATAAATTTCTGGTACCTTGTCGGTGAATTTTGTTTCGCGCAGAGTTGTCGCGACCGCAATTTCCGCGGTTCGCATCGGTTAATTTTGTCCATTAGAAAAACGTTTTATTTTGCCACCGGACCGTTTTCAAGTGGATCATTTTCCCGGAGCCTGGAACCGGATTTTTTTTTTTTTTATTTTTATTTTTCTTTTTTGCATTTTGCAATGATTTTGCGCGGCAGATAATGTTATCCGAATGAGCTGCGATTCTCTGTGGACGGCTTGGTGACGCCTTTTCCACGTGAAATGCATAAAAGGGGAAATTTCTTATTTTCGGAATGTTTATTCCGCGGACTCGCGCACCGAGAACACTTTAATAAGTGCGTTTTTAAAAGTAGCATATTTATGGAGTAAACGATAATACCGAACGGTGGATATCGAAAGTTGGAAAATTGCAAATTTTAAAGGAAGCCTAAAGCTCTTGAGCTTTTTGCTTTTTTTTTTTGTTCCTTTTTTTGTTAGACAGTTTTTAAAGTTATTCAGATATTCCTATTCCAAAAGGATTTTAATTTCGGTCGGATGGTTCCCCATTTAATTTTTAATAAAGATTTCTTAACATTCAATCTGTACTACCGTAAAAGAAGAGTTTAACGAAGAAAGTTGGAAGTTTCTCTCCGCATAATCCGACACCGTACGAGATTAGTTGCGTTGTTTTACACACATAGGCAAATAAAATTAAATGAGTGCAGCTTTTGCGTCTTCGATAACTTTCCTCTGAGGAAGTTTAGTCATCATCTCTCTCGAAATTTGGTAATAATACGAAACAATATTCACTATTTTTAATGAAATTTTTTTAGCTTCGCTTTTGTGTGGTTTCCGCAAAGCTCGAACTTTTCGCCTAGCACGGCATCTTTTATTTTGCCACACGAAACAGTTCTCCCGGTGAAGGAGCTTGGAGAAATTTTTGTTTTTAGATATATTTAACATCATAACATTGGGAAACGGGTTTAGAAACCGTTTAATACATAATATATTTTGATGATCCAAGCTCTCAAACGTTTCCCGGTGGAATTTAAACTGCCGCATTTCTTGTAATCAAATAAATGGTATGTAATTTAGTGCACATAATACAAATTCATTATGCGATTTTCTTTAAAATGTCACGAGGCATTCGTGTCAGAATTGAAAACTGACACCAAAACGCTAAAATTTATCGCTATCTGGATGTACGGTTTACTTGTCTTGTAATCATATTGAATAAAGTTTATTCCAGCATACACGTGATACATATACGTGAGAGCAACTCGAATTAACTATTAATAGTCGAATCGATGGTATTATCATGCTATTAATTTATCCACAGCATAAATCATTTAACCTAGGTGTTTCGGACAATTTAATATAATCTCAACAAATCGAATCATAAAACGAAATTTAAATTAACGCGTGCATCATAACATTTTTCAGCCATTTAAAAATTAAAGCGTAGGTTAATAATAATTTAGAACAATGAGCTTGGCGAACCTTTTTATCGTTCGAAAACGGGATAACGTAAAAAAAAAATTTACTATTCAAATTTTTCTGCAGAGGAGTTTTTACAGCTTTCTAAACGATTTTCCGAGCAATTTACCGAGTTTACTTCTGTGGCGAACAATTCTAAAGTTGGGAAGAATCTTCGAATAAGTTCAAAGAAAATTTAGTTATTTTTACTGAGGGAAAATTGTTAACGTACCAGGAGATCCCGGCCTCAGAAGATTGGCTCATTTTATCAAGTTTGTCCGTGAAATCCTTCGAGCAAATTTTGCGTTTGAAACTTTCCGGTCAACAAAGGATGATCCACCAGTTGAGAAGAGCTCAAGGAAAGCTTTCGAACACAAAGGAAAACGGTTTTGCTGTGGCAATATGAGTCATCGGAAAATCGTAATAAAAAAGGAGATTGTAACTGTGTAAATACAAAATTTCAGTTCCATCACGTTCGCCTCTGCTCCTGTGCACAGTTGCAAGGCGGAAAAATTTCGGAGGAGCAAACATTTTGCTCTGCGGTTCGGGTTCACATTAATAATTGTTTTTTCCCCTGGATGTAAAATGTTTTTTCGTCGAGAGTGCACAAGCAGAGAACGCGTTTATTGTAAATGTAATTCGACGTATTAAACGAAAATTGTCATCGGCGCCTGGATTTAAGGATGTGTAAGTTTCAGTCTTGTTTAAATTTGGAAAAAGTTTTCACTTTCGAAATTGCTAAACGACAATTTGTACAACATCATTCGTTCAAATAAAGATTAGCTTGGGCGTGGTGTGCTACTTCAAAAAGTGACGGAGACACATATAAAACATATCTGAGCATAAATATTTTATTACCGATGAAAAGATTTTCTGCTAGGATCCAAATTCGTGTCTTTCGTTGGGAAGTCGCTGCCTCTTGTTCCAGCTAATCTCGCACTTTTTTCCCTCTCTTTCCAGCCCGTAATTTTTTTGTTTAAGGAAAAAGGAACTGGAAAAGTCGTTCTCTTTGAATACAGTTCCATAACATTTTAATTGAGTTTCCATTAACTCCCGCTCGCACCTTTTCAATTTCAATACCTTCGTCAAGTACTTCGGTCTTTGGCCATTAATCCTTTCAACTTTTCGACTTTTTCATGTCTTTCCCACGTCAATTTCTTAACCTAATCTTTTACGAGGAAAAGGGAAAAATTCAACTTTGGAAAAGGCAATTGAAATTGTTGTCTCCTCAATGATATTTTCAATTGAAGTAATTGCCTCGATTTCCATAGTGTGTTTGTCGTGCGATAATGTCAAATATTTGATTTATTTAATTTCGATAAATGAAAATGATTTTTTTAACTTAAATATTTGTATAAATAAATTTATATTCATCAAATATATTTTTGTCGTGAAGGGTTTGAACTCCAGAATTTATGATAGATTTAAAGCATAATTTATAAAAGTATATATTTTTTTTTTCCATTTGCAAATTAATCATAAAAATTTTCCCTTTTAAAGCATGATTTCCGCCTTTTTATATTAATGTAATGTTAACAAATAATTCGTAAGAATGAAATGGCAAAACAAATAATAATAAATGAATGATTTGCAAAATTGTTTTTTAATATTAATGGGAAAGTATATTTTCCTGACAGCGGTCTTTGATTAGAGAGTGGTAATAAAAGCTCTTAATATTGATATTCTTGTATAAGTTGGTAATTAATAAGCCTAAATTTATGCACGTTTTAATTATGATAATATAATAATTCATTAAATTTGTACATTTTCAGATCAAGATTTGATACACTATTAGACACATTACTCAATTGGTTAATATTTACGTTATTATATTCAGTGCCACAAGTAATGTCTACCCATTCTGAACTCACAAATCTTCCTACTTCCTAACGACTTAAAATTGTATAAAATCGAGGATGTTCAAATTTTGCTCTTAACGAAATGTCATTTATGGTGAAATAATATTGGTCTCTCGTGACAATCGTTAAATTAGACTTTAATCCTAAAAGTAATTTGCATTCACAGAGATTCCTGCTCTGCGTAAATATACTGCCAGTTAATGGACACGATTTTATTATCCTGGTTTAGGGAAGATGCCTTGGAAAAAAAAATTTATCCATAAATCCCGGTAAATAATTCTCAGTTTTCGAAATCTAAATTTATAACCATTTAAAACGTAACATTTTACTTAAGTGAAATTGCTTCAAACGTTTAAACTCGTGACATAATTCAATTTCATCTTTTTGATGATTAAAATTAAGTCCGATTATATTTGGATCAAGTTTCAGGCTCGTAATTTAAATCGCATCTTATACATTTTATATAAAATTTATTGCTTAATAAAACTAATTTGATATATTGCAAAACCAAGTTGAAGAATCCCTTTATGGAAAACAAATTGATGCAACCTTAGTGAGGAATGAATTCTTTATTATTCTGTTGTAGGGCAAATTCGCCTTTTGTAACAAAGTCAATAGACTGTAATTGAGGGTTGCGAGAGTTAATTAAGCAAAACCGTTTAAAATGGTTCTATTAATCAATGATTAATAACCGTTCTCTGTAATAGATTAAAACAATATCATTAATATGTTTAGACGTAATTGTAAAGTTTACTGCCTTGGTTAAACCAAAAAAGATCGCATATCAAAAACGCTGAATTCCCGACTGAAATTATATTCCGGCGTTAATACATTAATGTAGTGCAAATAAAATTTCTGCTCAGATTTAAGCACGCCGGATTAAGCCAAAATGAATTCTGGCGCAATTCCTTTGGAAAAACAATCTTTTGACGTTATGTTTCCTTTTATCAAATCCAGTAAGTTTCCCGTTAAGTAAATCCGCAATAGTTTTTAATGTCATCATAGCTTTGAAACATTCAGAAGAAAAAGTCATAGTTTGAGCGTTGGCGAGTGATAAATTAAAATGCACGTTCAGAGGTATTTTATTTTTCATTTATTTCGGAATTTGCTTTTTTCACCATTCATTTTATCGGAGGGAGGCTTTAGAAATTTTTTTTTAAAATAAAGAGGAACATTTATACCGGGCGGGGGGAAAAACAAAATTTCAATTTTATATGATTAATACTCACAGAAATTATTCCACATAAACTGGAGAGGCTTTCGGCAAAATTTACAAAGATCTTCTGGCTGTCAGGCAGAAATTTCCCGGGCACCACTAACCGATGCTTATACGGGAATCTTCATAAGAGGCAGCTTGCGTGTCACAAAAAGGGAACGGGAAAATTTTTCGGGTCAACGCACCAGGAACCTTTGTGATACGGAGTTTGGAGAACTGCCTGCCTGGAATATTCCTCTTTGTGTTCCGCAGTGGTTTATTTTTCAGGGAAAGCTTTGGAATAATTTACTTTTTTGGGGAAGAGAGCAAAATAACAAAACGGAAAGACAATGATGAAGTAAATGGGCTAATATACAGCTATGAATGATGTTATCTCATAAATTTTCAAAAGCGACGAATCAAATTGCGGTATTAAATACATTTTCAAAATCGAATAATCAAGTTAAATATTGCGATTAAAATAACTAATGAGCGTAAATTTTGTCAGAGAGTGGATTTGTTTTTGTTGATTAAGAAAAAAAAAAAAAAAAGATTATTTATTTTTTTTAGTTTTCAAATTTCATCGCGTCGATATTATTAAAAACCGCCTCGTTTTACTCTAGAAATAAAGCACTGGTTGCCGGAGAAATTCATCATCTGTTTAATAATGTTCACTTTTTTTAAATAAAGGTACGATCTCATCGAAAAAGCGTCGAAACAACAGCATGCGACTTACACGTAAAACATGCTAGTACAATGTGCAAGAATATATAATAAATGTAATGTTTGAAATATATATATATAAGGCTAATAAGAGTTCAAAGCAAGCAACGATAGCCTGGAAAAGACTTGCGCTTCAGCGGTGGAACGGTCAATGCAAAGAATGTAAATTGGGAAATGAGCAATTCAAGGGTGAAAACCGTAGAAAAAACGAACGGGGAAGTAAACAGGATTAAATAATGAGGAGTAAAGGGTAAGAGGATAAGAGGGAAGGAAAATTAAATGGAGCAAAAAATTCTTCCTGCGAAGGAATCGTGATGGAGAATATTTTCCGTGGTCCCTTTGAAGAAAACTCTGCGTTCGCAACTGGGGAAGGCAGAAAAACAATAAATACTTTCCGCATTAAAGGACAGAAAAAAGAAAATGAAAACCGAATCGGATTTTGGGCGGCACACGAAGTGCAACCCTGTCACTCACCACAAATCATTCCAAGGGAACGCGCCGGATTTCAAACGGAAGATGCAGAGGGAGGAACAACCACGCATAAGTCGTAAAAAGGAAAATGCTTGATGAACGGCGTTCGAAAGTTCACGTGGGACACAAAGGGAAAATGCATTTTCCTGTACACTGTTTCCTTTCAGATGACTGAATTAATGGTTAATTATCCTTTGTTTATCAATCGGCTGAAATCCCGTTTGGCATGCATTTATGGCGTGTATCATCGACAAGTAGATAGTTCAAAAGTAACACGTGTAGATTCCTGTACGGGATAATTCGAAATAAAACAATGTGATGCGACATTCGTTCATAAAAGCTCAACGTGCACTTTTCACCAGGCATAAGCTTCAGTTCCGATTCTCGCGTTTGTTTCGCGGCATAAAAATAAGTCGTAGGATGGAGCCTTCTCCTTTCCTTTTTTCAGGTTTTGACATGAGGAAGCAAAGGAAACAGGGCTGAAATTACAACGGACAACGACGGCGGAAAGCTTTTTCCAAATTGCGCGGTTAGACGTTCGAATAGATGAATTTATTCGAAATAGATAAAAAAAAAAAAAAAAGTTTTTAAACTCCCACGAGAATTAATTTAGAAATTCATGAGATGCGATAAAAATAAATGAAATAAACTTTAAATATATATCCTAATGGGATACCGCATTTAAAATTTGATGGCTCAAAAATCGGTCCCGCCTGGTTTTTATTAAAAGGAAAAAATTGGACTGAGCATTCGGGATTAAACATCTTTTCCCGTAAGATATTTTCATTTGCTGCAATTTGCCGCAATCTTGCTTTCCCGTCCGATTCCCCTTCATCCCGTGTATATCTCCCTCTCCAGCGGTTTTGTCCTGGACAGCGGATAATTTCTTACGGATGCGTTATCCCTGCTGGACATTTATTTTTCATCCCCTCGGTGGCACGGCTGCATCTTCAAATCCAGTTTCCCTTTTCGCACGTCTTTGCCGCGGAAAAATCTCTTGTCACTCGGCGTAAATCCAAACAACTGCGGGATCCCGGAGCTTAAAGGGGCGACATTCTTTTAAGCAGTGAGAATTTTCCCTCACCCCCTCCCCTCCCCCATCTTTCAATGCTGAAATTTATTTTACCTACATAAATTATCGATATTTTTATTCATATTCCTCTGGAGGAAAAAAAATGTCTGTCTTTTCACATAAAAAGCAGACGGTACCCGGAGTTGCAGATGGATATTTCATTATGTGTTTCCAGATGAACGGCCATTAAACGAATGATATAAAAAGTTTATATCGGAAAATTTAATGCAATACGCGATTTTCCATATTAGACGAAATAAATCTCCAAAAATAATATCTGTATGTGGAGAGTGATTTTACAGAAAATAACTGAATCTGGAATTAAAGGTGTAGAGAACATTAAGGTTAAAGCAACATTTTTTACACGTAGAATGTGAAGCGTGCATGTACGCATCCAAGATGGGAAAAATTACGTACTACGGTATCCCGATATCAAAGTGAATACGTTAAAAAAATATGTATTAATATGTAATACAGACTAATAAATTTTAATTAAGATTCCTGAGTAAAAGCAAAGTTTGATGAGGGTTATTATGGGGATAAAATATAAATACGTTACGGAGATGTTTATTAAAACAGCTTCCATTATATAACCTTTATTCATGATAAATGAAATGTCGAAATTATTTAACCTTTCTATAATAATTGATGAGGCCCCGACACTAAATAATAAATAAACTATGAGTTTATATAATTCCTATTTAATATCTATTAAGACCATCAGAATTTTGTGAGAGAAGAATGAAAAAAAGCAGGCGAAAATAAAAAAGCCACTTTAACGAAGTATAACAAATTAAACATTGGGTTTCATTATACATTTATAAAGGATTCTTACAAATAGCGGAGCCTTTCGGAGACAAGAAGAGTCCCTCAGGAGGCCCTAAACCCTTTCCTCAACAGAGGGATTCATCTAAAAAAGAACAGAGAATTTTCATTTTATGAGTTTTACTCCGGTTTCTGTTTAAGCCTCGGTTTAGAATTTGGAGCCCAGCGAGCATTAA
This sequence comes from Ricinus marginatus, assembly GCA_028565995.1. Classification (NCBI taxonomy): domain Eukaryota; kingdom Metazoa; phylum Arthropoda; class Insecta; order Psocodea; family Ricinidae; genus Ricinus; species Ricinus marginatus. The sequence goes on along the minus strand of JAOWBB010002675.1, from coordinate 17,850 downwards.
CAATAGCGGAATTGAAATACAATAATACATGAAGAACTTTTACGACGGGCTCAATCAAGATTCACATCCCGATCCGTAAAGGGCGACGGGGAAAAGGCACTACCTGCTCGGGGAGAGGCAGGTATGCCGGAATGTGTATTAATCCATAAACATTTTCACTTGCACATTCATACATGATAATAAAATGAAAAATACAAAATTCAAATAAATGCCTGGTTTTCGCCTTGCGGGTGGGTGACGGAAATGAATTTAGGGGTAAATTTTTGAGACCAAATTTCGGCACCGTTTTCGCGAATTGCAAAACTGAAACCCGAAACAAAGCATTTTGCAATTCAATATATAAATCAATATCGTATGCTGCGAATGATGCGGCTCCCAAAATATCTGACCATCCTTATGATTTACACGAGATGATAAAATCAGATGGAAAAGCAGAAACCTTTGTCGCTTGGCGAAAATCGTAAATTACCCATTTACCGGGGGGAAAAATATTATTTTTCCTTTTTTTCCGACGGGGGGGCAAAGGAGAATAATCGAACACTTCACAGTTAGAGGCAGCCGCGTTATCGGGTTCCAGGATTTTGCGTGACTATAAATTTCTGCCAGAGTTTTCCCTTTGCTTTTTTTTTTTTTTTTTCCTTCGGAAAAATCGAAGCTGTCTTTTATTTCCTCAGCAACCTCCTATTCCCAGGCCGGCCCGGGCAGAGCGCAAAAATGCAAAAAGCTCTCCGTGGAAGATAAGGAGACCGCTTTTCACTCGTGGACCAGGGAAACCGCACGGTTTTTCCCTTGCGGAAGGCCACGAATAACTGCTCTTACCCGTCCGGATCGCGTAAATTTTCCTCGAATGGAAATCCCGAGATTTGACCGTTCGCATCTTGTACCTGAAACCATTTCGAAATCGAATAACGGAGTCGAACTCGGATGGGCTGCTTATTGGAGGTGCATCCCTTCGTTCTCTTTCACCCGTGGCGGGCGAACCTCAAAAAATTTATTTCTCCGATAATGTTTTCGGTTTTTCTCGCTGACATTATTTGTGCGTCAACCACTGAGATTTTCCGAATGCGGAAACAGATCTTGCGTGCGCATGACGACGTGGTCCTTAATGAACTTCACTTCGCATTCGGAGACTCGAAAGCTCCAGCGGCTTGGCACGCCGTTAAAAAGGGATGCTGTCGCTGTCGCAATTAAAATACTGAGAGAAATTATTATCCATCTAAATATTTAGTTTCGTGACCGAAATCTGTGATTTTTCTTTTCTTTTTTTTTTTTTTTTTTTCTACAAAGCAGTGCAACTTCAACTTGTAATTTGCAAGCAAGCCACTGTTGGTAAAGGTTCGGCATTACTTAATTTACGGCAAAAGCAGCACAATTTTCAACTGAAAAATTTATGTGCGAGAAATACTTGGCAAAACTCCGCAATCTCTACAAGGAACCCAAATAAACGAAAAAGAAAGGAAATGGTGTACGCTGTTTTATTCGGCCAAGACAACCTTTCTAAGCTGGAAAACTCTCATTTTGGTTCAGGATTATCATTTCAATTACGGAATTATGGTTTGACGTTAAATTTGCTGCAAGTTTACAGTTTGTTTCCCAATTTTTAGATCCTGTATTAAATTTTTTTTTTTATTTTAATAACAAATACGTCTTTCAAACTAAAACGCTGAACTCCTCAATGTGTACGTTTCTGTTATTAATCGTGTGTCAAATAATATTTATTGTAATTTAACGATTTTAAATTTGTTATTATTTGCGAATCACAAACGTGCTGTGCTTGAAGTTTTTTTTTTTTTGATATAATTGCATTTGAACTTAAGGATAAATACTTCAAAAGCCGAAAGATGAAATTAAATATTTTTTCTTTTTTATACATTGATGAAAATTAATTCCAACTTTTTCAATGAGAAAAGCAGTTTAAATTTTATTTTTAATATAAAAATGAAAATTTCGAATCGAAATTATGGAATTTTAGCATTTATTTCATCGTCGTTCGTGCTTGACTTTTGAAGAAAAGGGAAAATAAACAATATTCAAGGTTTTCTGCTATAAAAAAAAAAAGGCAGAGAAATTATTTATACAAAACTGATATGTATATATTCAGCAGTTCAATACGGGGCAAAATGCAAAAAAAAAATCAGCAGAATCCGGAACCGAAATTTATGGCTACCGAAAAACCAACAAAAAGTCGTAAACGCTAATCAGCAATAGTCAGTTTTTACGGTGTTTTCCCTTACAGTGTTTTTTAATAATTTACAATGTTAACGTATACTTACAGTATTCTTTTTCCTCTTAGTGATACCGTTACATCCTTGAAAAAAATAACTCTTTATATGACATTGTAATAACCTTTTTAATTTTTGATAATTCTCATAACTCATTTCAATTCCGATTTATCTATTGCTTTTAATGTGGGCAATGTAGGATCCGATATGAAATCAATTACGTATAGGTGTTCCTTTAATTTTTAATATCTTATGCCACAATAAAGATAAAAAATTATTCCCTAAATTAATTCATTTTTTTAAAGAAATAAAGCCGGAATCTCAGACTCACAATACTCAATTATATGTCGCATTGGTTTATTGTTTAGGTTACATTTCAAAAGTTATTTCATAAATATATGATTTTTATTTAGTAGATTGCAACTTTTAACGTATTTTTTTACGAGTCCCCATTACCATTACGCCGCGTTTGTAAACTACGGCTGTGAAAATTTACCTTAAAAAATTTCAGTTTCATCTAAATTTATAATTTTCCTCCTATTTTATACTTGTGAATATTTAGATTATTCCCCTTCTTTATTAATGTCATAAAATATTTCATTAAAAACAAGTGACCGAAAATTTGCATTTTTTAAAAGTTTTGAGCAAATAAATTAAACATGGATGTCTCTGAAATAAATTTGCACACACACATACAAAAAAAAAAAAAAAAAAAAAAAAAAAAAAAAAAAAAAAAAAAAATAAAAGCACTTCTGCTCTCACATTACTTGTGATTTCTAATACAATTTCGGGATATTTCCATTCGACGAAGAAGGTGCACCTTATTCTGCGGGCGAAACGTTCAGGTATTTCTCACATTTTCGGAATATTCAACTTCCGGAGCCCGCCGTACCTTGGTCCAGTTCAATCGGAGGGCGAGCGAGAATTGTCACTGTGGAATTTCGAAATTTCGATTCGGATCTGGTGGCGAAAACCACGTTCGCCGCCGTTCGGGGACGTCCAAAATATTTTCCGGGATTCCGCAAAGAGACGCTCCCTGCATCGCTCGTTAATTTATTCGGCACGATGCGATGAGGCCACTTTTGCAAGGGAAAAAAGAAAATGTCGTTTAATTAAACTTTACCCATTTAATCTCTACAGACTTCCTTAGTAAATCAGCTAAGGCTGTCGAAGTCGAGGAAGAAATTAAGCAAAATGAATTTCCGGATGAAAGCGGTTTCAGGCGTCTGATTAATTGAAACCGAGTTCCCAAAGTCTTTATGACGAGAAAAATTTTTCTCTCCCGAACGCTGTTCATTTTTCTCGTTACATCCGCCCCTTCGGGTCCCCGACGCCGGCGCCCCCGAGCAAGTGGTGGCGTCCCGGGCTCCGAGGGATCATTTCGCTCGGGTTTGTTTGTTTTCAGAAATTGAGGTATTACCCCCGATTGAGAGCCTTTTGTGGGGGGGGGGACCGACGATCAACCCCCCGCGCTGAATATTTTTACTGTCATTATGCGCGTCCGGGTCTCGCCCTCTGCGTTTCCCTGTGAGGCTTTTTGTCCCGCGTAAAAAAGCCAAAGTTTGAATTTTGGAACTCCGGAATGCGTTATTTCCACAGCGTTTCTTCCATTTTCGCCGGTCGAACACTCGAAATTTCGCGTGAAAATATTTTACTTCCCTCTGCTCACATTTGAGTACTTCCGATCGTTAATCGCTTTGACTTTTTCGATATCTCGAATTTTAATGTTAATGCTTTACTAGCTTTGCGCTTTCCCGGGTTTTATTATTATTATTATTATTATTTTTTTCCCATTTCCAAATATTTAAACGGCTCCTAAATTTTAACCTAAACATTTTTTTTTTTTTTTTTGTGTTCTTCGCTTCTTTTTCAGCAAGTTATTACTCCGTGTTATTTTAATGGCCGTCAGTTTTCTCCGCTCTCAAATATTTTCCTTCGCTTATTTTCCAGTTTTTGTGTCAAATTAAGATCGCATTCTGTTGTTTTTACTTTACACTCCGCAACATTCACAGTCCATTTAATTTGGTTATGCGATGGATCGTGAAAATGGTGCATGCGAACGAATTGCCGTGGCAGAATATCGTCTTGGAGAGTAAGCAAAAATTTTTTTTTACAATTGCATGGCCAATGGAGACCAAAGCGAGTTTATTTCCTTTTTTTCTTGGGCAGAACAAAATAAATGCTAATGGTTCGTGAGGATGTGGTCGATTTGTTTAACAGTTAGAAATGTAACTGAAATATTTGAAATAAATTGAGAGGAGGTTCTCGAGTCAAAAGGACCCTCTAAATTATGCAGTGACATCCTCCATTATCTTCTTTGATGTTCAATCACCTAAAGCGGTGGACCTGCAGCGAAATACTGAAGGAGCGATGGAAAAGTTCTCCTGGTTGAACGCCTTTTTTTTTTTCTTTTCTTTTCATAAATCAACTTTCCGCCAAACTTTTATCTTCCAAGATGTGAACTTTTCTCGAAAATTGTCCCACTCTCGATTCCCCTGGAATAATTTCTGGAGCCTGCTCCTTTTTTTCCTTTTTTTTTTTTCTTTATGACATTTAAATTAAGGTCCAATATTTATGAGCGAACGCGAGGAATTAATATCCGACTATGGAAACACCTCCGTGAATAATCTGGAAGGAGCTGGAATTTTTTGAAATGCTCCCCGCGTACCACACTACCGGCATTGTAACGTCGGAAAAACGTTTAAATGATAATCGAGAACAAATTGTTAATTTGTTTTTCTGGCTCATCACAATTACGTTGAAGGTATTCCCTGGTATGAAGCTGAATAGGGTTTTTCGGAATAGAGGAAACTGTGGGGTTAGAATAAAGGAAATAACCGGGCACCGGGTACTTATATAATGAATCGATAAATTGTACCTTTTTAAGTATAACGGTTAGGTATCATGCAGTTGATTAGTTTATCATTCCTTCTTAACGAAATTTTCTGGACCAGTGATCTGATATAATGAATCCTCCAGGGATTTAGGTGTCTTTGACATAGATAATTGGCCTTGTTTTGCAGCATCGAATCAATGAAATCAATGAAATATTTCTCATTGATGTTTCCGATAAAAAAAAAAAAAAAAGAGAAATTTGCTCTAACAACAGCAAAGGAAATGGTTTTCCTTCTAAATTTACAACTCGAGGAAAAAATTAAAGCCTTATATAATTGCTGTTGCGCTAAACATTTAAGATCCAATTATTTCTGTCGCTTCCTTTACTGCTGCACACTGCATAAGAGGAAGGCATTCTGAAACTTTTTAGGTAAAGGAGTAAAATGTACCTTTTTTAGACTTCTCTTTGAGACTGCTTCTTTTTTTTTCTATCTCATCGGCCGCGGTTTTCACATTTTTTTTTCCCTCAACTTTTCCACGCACATATCTCTTGTTATCTGTTCCTTTGTTATCGCGCTCTTATCCTAAAGCTCCCGGATTTAAAATACTCTTCTTTAATTCTACTCAAAATTCTTATTAATTTCCCATTCGTTATTCATTCTTAACTTCATTTTCCATGTTCTTGAAAAAAACCTAACTTTATTCCTTTATTTAGAAGCGTTTCGATATAAAGTTCGCAGAGGACCGCGTCATTTTAGTTATTTCCTTGGACCTGTCACATCTCTTTTTGCTTTATTTTTATGAGATAACGTTAATGTTCATGATTTGGCAAAGAATACATTTTCCGTGTTTCACAATAAAACAACTTACGGAATTACATAAAATTTCTCAAGAAATTTTACAACATATGTATTAAGCATAAAAATTTCTGCTGATACGCGTCAGTCAATATTATTGCAGTGCAGTGATCACCTTTTAATTTCAGATGTATTTTCGTTTATAAAGGTTTTGTTAGTTGCATTGATAAATATTGCCTCGAACCCATGATCGCTATTATTTATGGATTTCATATAACGGAACTGAAAGGAGAATATAAATATTGTAATAAACAAAATTCATCAATTACCGGCACATCATTTCATGAAAGGTGAGAATTAACAATGTAAAAGACGTACGGGCTTATTATTTCCGCATATTCATTTTGGGGGAAGATATATAATTTAAAAAATTTTATTATAGTCACCACTCACATTGGTTTACCAAGAGCTTTTCTGTATTCATATAAATCTACAATAAAACAATCAAATTTTCCGAAGCATGGAAAAACAAAGTTTTATCCAAAACAAAAGTTTTCAACTAGTTTTCCTAGATAACTTTAGGCGAGTTTGAAACTTTCAAAATAATATTTCCATCAAATTCGTGGTTTTATGAATATAAAATTCGAAATATCAATAAAGATTTTTTAAAAATATTTTATTGCATAAAATTATAAAAAAATTATATGTAATAATAAATAAAGAAACATGCAAATACAACCGTATAATTTTTTGCTGAGGTTGTTACGAGCGAATTTATTTTTAAAAAATTAAAAGGAAAAAGAGTTATTTATACATTCAAATTATACGTAAATAGGTTTTCCTTAATTATTCAGTAACACGTAATAAATAGAAATGTATACTGTACATAAAGGTGAAAATGTATAAATAGAGGGAAAACATTTTATCCTTGCAATGAAATATAATAATTTTTATGCAACAGATGGACAATTTAATCTCGTAATATTGAAATTTAGTGGTATATCATTATTAAGATTTATGATTTTCTTGTAAATTTTTTTATAAGTACACACACAGTATTTACCAAATCGTCATCTTTAAATTCTTTACCTTTATTAAAATAAATATAATCGTAATTATTTATTTTTTATCAGCAATTTTTTAAATAAATACAATTTTTTTATTAAACAAATGAAGATGAGCAATGCAATTTTTTAAACAATAACCGAAAGAATTTGGTTTAAAATTATCGCATTAAATATTTAAATTTTGTCAATAGTAACGTCATGTTTAACTAACTTAATTTACGCTTAACACTAATTTTATCGTATTAAATGTTTAATTCTGATAAATTTTTATATTTTTAAAATACTTTTTTAACATTACTTGTTTCATCTCAAGCTTTGCTTCACCTGGCTTGTATATAACGTGACGGATGCCGTAAAAAATTTTCCCTGGCCATAAGGAAATGCGAAAATTGTCCGAGAGAATCCCCAGGAAACATACTGAATATATTTCTGTGTATTATTAAACTATTTATATTTTAAAGTTTAAAATTAAAGAAGGATTCATTAATTGGACTTTCAATATATTTAGACAAAGGATGAAAAAACTTTCAACCATAAATTCGTGCCGTCTAATTCAAACCGCTGAATTCAAAACCCCCCTTGAAAGGCTCTGGAAAATGAAATTGGTCAATTGCATTGTTAACCCAAGCATATTTTATGAATAAATTTCAATGTGAAACCTGCTTATGATCATCGCTTTCAAAAAGTGTAGATGATCTTTTCCGTCAATGCAGATTTTTAAACTTCAGTTTTTAACAAATAAACAATAAAAAATAAACAAAAATAATTTAAAAAAAATATATATATATATTTTTCAACTGGTCCTGTCTATTGAGGAGTTACTTATTAATCATATAAACATGTTCATAAACGACGCTGTTTTAAGTGCCTATCAATCATTTCTGCTGACACAACTTAGCCGGTGTCTAAAAAATTCTTCGCATTTTAGCATGGTTCCGTAAAACCACTTGAGGCAAACTGGGGAAACGAAGATATGCATTTTCAAAATAGAAAATTCCAATTCTGAAGAACAATGTTTTTAAGGAATTTGAAGTGGCATCATGTGTTATCTGGAATCGATTTGTAGAAAATCTTTTTTGAATTTTGCTTTTCCAAAAAAACTTTTATCCTGAATATTCTTTGCCTCGGGTGAACATCCAAAAGGAAATTTAAGGAAAAAAAAAAAATTTTTTTTTTTGTTAAAATCTGGTCGTGTATTTATTATTAAAAGGCGTGCTATAAATAAACCTTTATCTGTAAATATGCCAAAGGCGATGTCTCCTTCCTAATTCTCGAATAACATACACCGAAGGTGTGCAGATTTCCTTGGAGAAACCTCTATTCATTTGAAAAAGACAAATTTCCTCTGAAAATGTGAAGTAATTTATATAAAATTCCAAAAGATCAATATTTCATTTTTAGATATTTAGTTCAGTGTTATGTAATTAAATTGCATAATTTAAATAAAATATTTGGACTGAGTATTTGTTTGTTATCAAAAAAACATTAATATCATAGAATTTAAATTGTATGTCTGAAAGCACGAAAATTCCTTACTTTGGATAAAAGGATGTGCAAGAACTTTAAAAATATTTAAAATGGTTCAATCGATAGCTTAAAATAACATTAGACGGTTTGCTTTTACAAAAAAAAAAGAAATAGACATTTAATCTTTTACATGAATACAAAATCTATTCCATTAATGTTTTCGACTTTTCAAAGCCACAAAAATGAAATGGATGTGGGTGGAAAATTAATTTTCAGACACATTCAAAACAGGACTCTAATTAAGGCAGCATTATGTGCATATTTAGTTTAAACATTGTTTCACGAAAGATAGAATCAATGATATTTGGATACGGTGTGAAAGAGGAAAATTATATTTTCTTCCGATATTTTGAAAAATGAAATTTTTATATAAAAATAGACCATTTCAATCCCGAAATTTATTCAAGTAGCAAGAATCGCTATTCTATTAAGTCCAGTGAGTTCAATACAACCAATGATTCTAGTCATTGAACGAAAAAAAAAGAATTGAAGATTTTCGAATACCAAGGGGCAACGAGTAAGAAAAAGTTAAAAAGAGTATTGATTGAAAAGGTCTGTTGGAAAATTTCCGATTGGTTGCAATCCAGTGTAAAGAAAACCTCCTAACGAGCTTAAGTACTTGTGAATAGGAAGAGAAAAGGACGAAAAAGGATTTTTTCCCCTTTCCTTCCATTCTGTTTTCCCCCTAAAGATCATTTCAATATCTTAAGACCTTTCTTCAGCATTTAAGCTATAATGACTTCTAGCTTAGAAGAATTTACTAATCAGGAAATTTATTGAATCTTTCGGAGTAATTCACACTTAAAAATTAACGCAATATATTTTTAATTAAAAAAAATCTTTTTCTTTGTCTCCCACCCTTGAAAAATATGAGAATTTGTATTACAGCTAAAGCTATCAACGCGATTCACGCACCGGGTTTTTTTAACGTGACACATTAAATCGACACTTCTTTTAAAACGTAAATAATTTATAACATTTAACGAAAGGCGCAATCTTTAAATTTGAATTTCAATTGAAAACCTTCAAAAGAGAACTATTTCCGATTCATTTAATCTATACGTACTGTTATTTAATGATGTAAAAACATCGACGTACGGTACAAATGTATAAACCGTGCATTTTTAGAAACCGCTTGCATGTGATCAGCGATCATGCATAATAAAAGCAGCTGGAGATGAGAGCAAGAATCGTCTGTAATCCTGAAACTAGATTTGGATAAAGGCATCGGGAGAATTGTGAATAATTAATAATCACATCTACGACATGTATGTTATGAATACACGTGTGTAATAACTGACATCACGTATATTTTTAATATAAGAACATAAAATGATTATATTCCAATTCTTCTTTGTATTAAACTCCGTTACAAGAGATCAGAATCAGCGAGTTAGTGCATCACCATTGAGCGAGGATTGCATAAATTATTCAAACTAATCCATCTTCTATCCCATGTTTCCTTATGATCTGTACAACACGCAGATGTGGTGAAAAAAAAAAAATAATTTTCAGTTACGTGAATCTATTTATTTGCAGTTAAAGTCAGATGGCTAACCAGTACTTTATTTTAAACTTGCAGCCCTTCACAAGAAAGAACTGCTCGTCAAAATTCAAAGCAGCAACTGATTTATAACAGTTTTGACGTTTTTCAATAAATGGAACTCACGCTTTAGAAATCAAAGCAAATATATTAATCGTCAGGTATTGGAAGCTTCCGCCACTCTTTTTTATATCTTATAAGTCTCGTGATGATCACTAAATGCATTTCCGCTCATATTTTTCTGATGTAAGTGTAAATCCACTTTCGCCATTTCATGAAATTGAAACGTCCACACTTTTAGCTTCGTGAGCTCCATAAGAATTTCTACAAAGATGTCATAAATGCATCCGATTCTGCTGCGTTTAGTTGCCACATGACTTCTGACGTCGAGCTCTTCCGCGGTTCCCCGCACGTTACTTGTATTTTATATTTTACGACGACCAGGGATCAAAGGAAAAACATTACTTTTAATAATGTCATATATAATTTTGCACATCTTGCCAATCCGAGGGAATCCCAATAAAAAAAAGTATTGTTAACTGATATTCCTTTGGATTTAGAACATGTCGCAAACCATTCCATCAGCGGCAGCACAGTTTAATATTAATTTTCTCCTTCTCGTTCCGCACTCGGGAATTGGACCGAAAACAAAATGCCAAGATTTTTATTACCAAGTTGCTAACTCTCGGAGTTATAAAAATTTATTGCCCCCGAAATCCGGGGGCCTGCTAAATGAGGCCCTGTCGCTGACTTGTCAGGTCCTACCTCATCTGTAAATCATCGGCAGCTCGACACGGGTAGCTTTTATTCCGAACCTACTGCACGAGTTAAAAAAAGTAAGTGTAACTTTTAGCGACGATAGGATCAAGCTCCTATCCACACGTTTCCCGTGGAAAATCGGCAAATTATATTTAACACAACTTGCACATTTTGATTTGTACATAGCGATAGCTTCGCATGCACTAAAAAATCTGAACCGCGACATTTTCGACAAGCGCCACAGATCCAATATTGTGCGCAATCGACGATGTCCCGCGGCTCAGCTTTGAATTGTTCTGGGCGCAATCCAATAAAATTGTGTGCTAGAATTTAGCCTTAAGCAAATATCCATGAGGGAGGTAGTTAAAACGTTTAGGAAAAACATTAAAGAAACCGGCTTAGGTTTTAATCTAAGAATCCCGATATATTAATAAATGAATCTGTATGGTGTGTATGCAAATTTTCCTGTTAAAAAAAATTCAACATCGATTTTGGGATGCTTTTTTCAAGCCCCCGTCAACGTTTTCAAACACCAATGACACATTAAAATTAATGTAAAATTTATGAGTTATTTTTTTACAGCTGCGGTAACTTAGATCGCAATAAATATGGCCCCGTTTTCAACAGTAATCAGCTTAAAACTTGCTGTTGTGCATTCATTATCTTAACATCCGGGGCGTGTGGAACGAAATTCAATAACTAAATTTCTCAACTTAGAAATTTAACTGATTAATTTAGGATTCCCGGTGACGAGCCACTAATGGCTATCATTTTCAACGCGATAATGCAATAATCAATCAACAAGACATAAGGTTAGACACAGGCCATCTACAAGACGTAAGGCTGTTTAGACCATTAACCGTATTAGATGCATCTTCATTAATGGAGAAATTTGGATGTGGATTAAATATCTGGTCGCGTGGAGGGCCAAAGGGAAAAAAAAAAAATAAAATAATCATCTTCATTCAATTTACTGACGGCACCATTTTCGTGGCAAATCTAACCCTTAGGAGAAAAAAATAAAATTATGCTTCCCGAATGGTGGACGAAAGGGATGCTTTTACTTTCGGTATGAAAAGCAGAAAGTAATTAATACGCGGCGGCGGTCAAAATGCAGGAAAAAGGGAGTAGTGTGAGCAATTCATAACAGAAAGTGATCAATAGCTGATGGAGAGATAGCCGTTGGGAAAGCTGTTTTTCGGAGGCTGCATACCGAACCTATATCCGGGGCACATCATAAATTGTGAAGATAATAAATGCTAACGTTGCCATCGCTGAGTATAATGAATGAATAAAACTTTATAAAGGAATTTTTTTTTTTTTTTATTAGCCCCCAAAATTGGAAAAAAGAAAAACTGACCTGGCAGAAGCGGTGTGAAAATGGGTTCCCAAACGTGTGCCTTTTTTGCCTTTCCCATTAGGGAAAATTTTCATCTCGGCGTATTGAAAATTTAAATTTAAACTGATTACCGAGTCGCATTGCGCAGAAGGAGATGCTGTTTGTAATACGGCAAGGTACAGTTCCTTTTTATTTCGGCGAACGATGTGCCTTCAAGTGACAATCGAATTTCCCATTTGACGGGCGAAAATCTTACGTGGGAAAATTCCTACTACTGCTTCTATATACCGCGGATATGTCTCACTTAACCTTAATTCTGAAAATTATTGACAGCATTCTTTCGAAACATCGTCGAATTTAAGGACATTTTTCTGTTTTTCCTATGGATTTTTAGCTCAAATCCAAACATCATTCATATTTATCCTCATATATTCAATTGTCGGCTGTTTGCTTTTGATGAAACGATGCTGTGCGGAAGGCAAGAAAGTGAATGAAGATAATGGGTTGAAGCCTAAGTGCAAAGTTAAATATTTGAATTGCAGATATGTATCATATGAACAGAACTTTCATTATATTGAACAACATCCCGAATAACCCAAATCCTTCGATTGTTTCGGTTCATAAAAAGTTACATATTATCTTCCGCTATCGTAAAAAATTCCGGATTGTGTGTAACTCAAAAAATCAGTCCGACATATCCGGAGAAAAATTTATCCCTAAGCATAAATTTGGATTTCACAGACACCATTTGACTATAAAACAAGTTGTTAGATTTATATTCATAATCTTATCCAAATTCTGTTTTGCTGCTTTCCCCAATATGATACGCATTTCAGGCTAAACTTGAACCAGAGTTTTGCATCTGAACACATATTCTTATTCATTTTCGAAAGATGATGCTACCCGAAATATAAGAAAGAATGCATTCAGCTGTATTTTAACTCGGGGGCACCCGGGACGGAATTTTTGACGCAATACTAAAAGTTCATACATCAGAAAATCAAATAAAGATTTTCTTTTTTTCGCAGCAATGATATGCAGATGCATTTTAACATTAGACGAGAATCTAAATATTCTCAACAATCCGGCGGAATAATAATTTGAATACAACAGACTGGAATACACGAAATCAGCATCCGCAGTTTTTACATTTGAAAGTTGTTGACTTAAATCGAGAAGCAATACCACACTCCGAGGAGTAAAACACCTCGGGGATAGAAAATTTCAACGAAGATGAATGATGTGGAAACTGAATATCACACAACCGTGTGACTTTTTACTGTCATTAATATTGGTTCACAGAGAGGAGGAAAAAAATAGGATACTTATGAACTTATTGGTTCTTATTCTTATATAATGAATGCGTGTGCTGCTTCCAAAGTTGAGATCCACCCCAGAGCTTCACTTTCCACGTTGGGAAAATATCTATATTCATATAATTAAAACCGTCGATGACAAACTGCTTCGATAGTTAAATCTGAATTTACTGATTCATCAGTTAAATACAAAAAATAAAACCGTTCCGTTTTACTAAGGCCCAACCCAATTTCCTTAATTGGTCCATTGAATATAATACAAGAATTCTTCCAATAGTAAAAACCGAAACCAACAAAAATAACAGTTGGTAAAAACTAGAAAATTTTGAGGGTGTCGATACATTGACGGAATGCTGACAATTTGCAAAATTGTCATGTCGTAAGTATCTAACAAAACGCTAAATGTTTGTCAATATTAGTTCATAATTTAAATATTCACAGTAATTTTAAATGTAAAAAATATTAAATACCAAATCAATTAAAATTTATTTCATAAAGTGACACCAAACACTCAAATAAGCTTGAATCTGAATTATACGTTTGTTAAAATATTAAAATGACACACCGAGGAAATAGCAACAATATGTAGGTTAATTAAACGTAAGTTATTGAAATATCAATTGATGCCAAAACATTGTATTAAAATTGAATATTAATCTCAGTGAAACTTTTAATTGTTCGAAAATCATTTTTGCGAATGAAAAGAGGAGAATTTTGTTAGTGATTTTTTTTTTTTTTTAATTGCATATGCAGTTTTTGCGCATTGGAGATTTCACCGCACTTAATGAAATAAAGAAGAAACGCGAAAAAGTATCGGATAATATTGCAATATTTTAATCGAATTCAAAGCTTCGAAAGCAGAGTTTAACGTGAAACAAGCATAATCTTGATTCTGGACAATTACAACGTTACAGACGACTACTTATAATAAAATAAACAAATCCTTGCATTCGAGTTAATCTCGTTTTATATTGTAAACAAGTTTTGAAATCTGAATTATGTACCGCTGTCGCCGCTGGATGCTGGCAAAAGAATGAAAGGAAAACAGGGGAAAAAAGGGAGAACCGATGGTTTTTACCCGACAAATTTCTTTTGTTAAATTGCATTTAAAATAATGTAAACATAAAGATTGCACGACACTTGTAATTATAAATTTTTTCACGAGCGTTTCAACGGGGGCGGGAGCCGCTCCGGGACGAGAAAAATACGCAGAGGATCCTTAAACATTTTTTTCTTTTTTCGGAATTCGATCCCAAAGGAACTTTTCCCGGATCTAATGAAAATTTTCCCGTTCTGCAGCATCTGCTGTTGGACCGAAAACTCCGCTCTCAGCTGCCAACACGTTTGAAATGATATTTCGAGCATCTTCCCTTCGAGTACGCGGCTCGCGATTTTCGAAACTCGCCTTTTCCGCACCCAAGGAAATACCCATCGATGTGACCTGTCGATTAAAACGGTTTGGTTTTTTGTGCCGGGAAAAGCGCTTCCTTGCGTTGTGTTGTTTCCGGTGGCGAAATGTTCATATCGAAGGTCCGGTTAAGCGGCCCCGAAAGTTTCCGATGTTTTTCGATTGATCTTTCTCCTTTTTCCGCAGCCAAGCGCGGCGAAACGAATACCTGAAATTTTCCTTCGACGCATCGATCGGCATTTCGGACGGATAGCGCAGCCGGATTCGGTTTTACAAAATTAATAATTGATCTTACGCTGCCGTTCAGCGATCGCCTGGCACGCGCACCTCCGTCCTTTGATCCGGAGCGCGTTTCTTACGGGTAAATCTGCTGCAGCGCATTTTGGTGCCCGCGATGACCCGAACGGGGGCACTCGAGAATTTTGCGATGGGTCTCTCTGGTCTTACCCCGTTCCGAGGGTTTGGTCGAAAAATGAAACTTTTTTCGTTGCTAACATCTCGGAAAAGGATTAATGAAGTTAATCGTCCAAATCGGTGGTATCGATTTTGTACGTTGTTTAATGTTTCAGATTCTGAAATCCGCTTCTACGCTTAGTCTCCGATTTTGCATGCAATTAGGACTGCAAGCGAACGGAAGCTTTAAAATTGTTCATTTATATTATTTACAGCTTCCGGTAAAGGATCAAGAAGGTTTTTTCCTTAAACTTCCACCTTGCCGCCGTTTAATCTCGGTGACACTTTTACTATTTTAACCATCTTCTACCGTAATTTTGCCGTAAATGTAAATTTAATTTAACGTTATAATTAACAACGTTTTTTATAATTATTTTTGTTTTAAACTTTGCAAGAAATCCCTCGATTATTTCAATTGAACATCCTTTTTAAAAAAGGGAAGTAATCTTTTTCCTCTTTTCGACAAAACTTGGATTAGACGGCTTAAGGAATATTCCGAATTAAGTCTTCCTGAGCCCTCGCCTTATTATCATCCAAATCCCATTCATCAAATGCAATACTTTAGAGTTAATGAATGAGCCATTTTCGATAATTTTTCTTCCCTTTGATAATTACAAGAGTCCGTTTCATACTCCGAAAATTTAATCAATTTAAATACTCCGATCCATGTATCAGTCGTTTTCCCTCTATTTTTTCCAGGAGCTTTTCCGGTATTTTTCCTTTTTCCCCACCACCCGGAAAACAAAAATCCAATTCTCCGGCCACGCTCTTTCTTTGCACGTCCACCCTTGGCTTTTGCTGGAAAAAAAAAATTTTTTTGATTGCGTGAAATATGAGTTGTAATTACTTTCCGCTTTGTCGCCGGCTCAAATGACGCCAAATCGTTCAGAAAAATTATGAAACATTCAAAATTTCGGTTGTTTGCATCGCATCTTCATTAAAAAAAATTAAAAAAAATAAAAATAAAAAAAAATAAAAACGAAACCTTAACGAGGAAAAAATTTAAGTTTTAAAATGTGAATCGGAGAAACCTCTGGCACAAATTAATACTTACATATATATTCCCTGTCGTTAGCTGACACTTTTATAAAGCTATTTTAAAGTACCCAAACGCATGAGCTATGACGAAGCTCCCTCATTATTAGTCTTTTAAACAAATTGAAAAACGTTAACGGATAATTGCTTTCCTCTTCATCAACATGGCACAATTCGGCCTAAAGTTGATAGTCTTAATTAATAAATTATTAGATGCGTTTAATGCTTTTAATTTTATTTCCCTATTTTTCCCTCGAGTTTTGCATGATAAATTTTCTTTAAAAAAGGAGAAAATTTTTACTTTTAGTTGATTATTTCAATCAGATATTGTCGAAAACTTCTGCAGTCTGCTGCAAAACAAAAAAAAAGAAAAAAAATTTTTTTTTTAAAGTCAGAATTTCTTTCAAATTTTAAAATATTCTTCGCAATTAGTTTAATTCTTCTTGTGCACTGTTAAGCACATTAATATGGCTCGTGCTTTCTTTTGCACAGATATTGAGTTCATCGATTTGGACATTAAAAACCATTACCATATTTTCGCGACGGTTAGAAAGGGAAGAGTGAAATGTGATTTGTATCTTTAAAACCAGTAATGCGGCTTCAACATATATGTATACATAATTCATTGCGATGAATTTTTTAAATAAAGAATTCGTTTAATATGATTTGGAAGGTTTAACTTTTTTTTTTTTTTTATTGCGCGATAAAAGAAGTAAATGCATTTCAGTGGTCTTACAGTTCGTTTAAATAACTATGATGTGCGTCAAGTATTTATCGTGCTGTAATATTTGCGAAATTGTTGTTTAACGATTATTAAATTATAAAAAAAAAAAAAAAAAAAAAATTACGACAGGATTTTAATCACATCGCGGTGCCATAATCAAACAAGCGTGTCAGGGATGTAGGTGTGCAGCAAACACACTAGTTGAACGCATTGTTTTGCGAGAGATGTGGTCGTCTATTGGTTTGAACGGAAGCAAACGATGTGAGACAACGAAGGCAAATTGTGCGCATAATTTTGAATAATTTAGTTTTCCCAATATAAACCCAAACGCGGGGAAACTTGTCCGTCTCGGGCTATCCGATCATTAAAATTTTCAAAAATGTCCCAGGCTTTTTTCGCACCCGACGAAGAAAAATCTTCATTCAAGTCGCCGGAAGTTATAAAATCCGAAGCCAAAGTTGCCTCCCCGCGAAAATCAAAACCGAATATCAATTAAGGTTTGTATATTATACCGAAGAAATGTGGAAGTTTCGAAAAGCGCAAACTTATCCGCCACGTCCCACTGTTTGCCGAATTAAAACTCAGTCCATTGCTGGAAGAGGAATCTTGATCCACAGGTTGATTTTGCCGCAAATTAAAGAACTTTCTTTTCCTTCCTCGCGTCGATTGCCTTTTCAAATGGTGTCACTTTCTAATAGGGACTTTCGGATTATTTTTTTTTTCCTTGTCGAGAATTCTTTTTAATCAAGTCAGACTTGTAAATCATTTCGGGCTTTTAAATCTAAAGCTTCCGCTGGGGGGGGGGGGGGGGGGAACCTTTAAGGT